>OOFB01008341.1:9223-23578 GCA_900323305.1 Trachyrincus murrayi | reverse complement strand
GGAAAGTCATGACATTTGCAAATGTAACAAGTAAAAAAAATGAAAAAAAGAAGCAAAAAAATGGGTTGAGTGCCAGGTAGTGTGATAGAGGTATTTGAAGTAGTGTGTGTGTGTGTGTGTGTGTGTGTGTGTGTGTGTGTGTGTGTGTGTGTGTGTGTGTGTGTGTGTGTGTGTGTGTGTGTGTGTGAGAAAGGGGCATAAGGTCGGGTAAAATAGTGGTTCGAATCGAGGAAAGGGACAGAACCGCCGTCTCAGATGGTCTGGTAACCAGCATGGCTCCTCTTCCTGCCGATGAGGTAAGCGACGAGGACGATGAGGACCAGGCCGGCCAGGGCAGCCCCCACTATGATGGGGATCAACATGTCATCCTCGTCCAGCTGACACTCCTCAGCTGCCGGAGAAAACAAACAGACACGGGGGGACACGGACAACCGATGGGTCAGGTTGCAAAAGGGCAAAGAAGGTAGAGAGGCGGACCACTTGAATTCACTTCAAAAGTTCAAAACCTTTTACTTTTCCAATCCAAAACTACATACCTGCTCCAAACTCCCCGGTGAAGCCGAAGGGCTGCACCTGCAGCTGGAAGGTGTGGACGGAGAAGCCCTGGGTCACAATCAGCGCCTGCTTGTCGCGGCACATGTACGAACGACCCAGGGTGCCCCGCAGGTAGTTCAGGGTGTCGTTACCGACGGACAAGGGGGGCGCTGTGGGGGGGCAACATCCATTAACTTTCAACATGATGATCTGAAATTTGATTATAAAGGTTTTTTGTTTTGTTTTTTAAAGGAAGGACTATACGTAGTATAGGTGAGAGGTTATCGGTCGGCCCGGGTTGTGTACGTACCCTCCTTCATGTCTGGCAACACAGCTGACAAAGACAATCCACTCAAGTGGTATTTGTTTGATGTAGTGTTCTGGGAAAATGAAATGAAAACACACTCAATTCAGTCACAACGCAATCGAACTGCAGTCAGCACTGGTTGTGGTTCCGAAGCATCTACATGTGTGAGTGCCGTAGCTCCTAGCCCATCACAATATTGCCAATATTGGCAAATACCCGTCAAACAAAAAAGCAGGTGGAAAAGCCTGAATCTAAACCTGCATGATGAAGACACGCTGTGAGGATCTTTGGTCCCAGATGATTAGGTAGGTTTGGAGATTCACGTCAATGAATCTGAATAGTGCACCTTCATGGCAGACTTTAAAAGCCATCATCGACCACACACTGAAAACGTGGTTGATTACGAGATTGTGTAAATGACTGCAGCCAGGCAAGAGGACGACACAATGATTTACGATGAATATTATACCCTTGATATTTCTATAGGTTATACAGAAAGCATGCGCACCAAAGAGAGGGAGTTCAACACGCAACATTATCATGTCGCATTTAAAATTCACAATATGACACATGTCCCAATATGACTTGGGATATACGTTTGTCTGCATTGAACGCATACAATGTGAATTTATAATTTCTGGGGAATTTTTGCACTGAACCCTTGCAAAATTATGTTGTATGCATCATACTTGATAAGGAATGCCAAAACATGTGACCCAAATCTGTTAACAATAGGGCCTTTAATGAAAGATCAGGCCAGCCGTCATCATCGCATGACTGCAGGCACGGGTAGTTAGATTTAGAGCGAATGCTTCATGGCATCTGAACTGAGTTTACTCCAAACTTTGTATCTGGAACAAACATTACGAAGTATAAGATCGAAATTCAGCTTCCTGGGACAGCTGCTCTGACAGGCACACAGATAAATCGCATATCAATTTGCACTCTTTAGACGCCACCTTGTGGTCAACTGTAGGCAGCATGACACCAGGGGCAGGATTCACAAAACATTTTATCTACCATTAAGAGGTCTCCCAAATAGCAGTAACAGTTTCTAGCTAAGCGTTTCCTCTTAAAACCTATTCAGAAAGCTGCTGAGACCAACTTTGGAGGAAGGAAGGAATGGAGAGAGGTCTTAAGCTAAGAGAAAGGGGTTGAAATCGTTGCTATGGATGATGTCGTGTTTCATGAACAAACTTCCTTCCTATGGCCACAGTGATTGGCTAATCATAGAAATACCGTAGAAGGACGTATCATGTTGCCATATTCAAATAAGTATTTCAAAATAAAAAATGTAGGCTAAGTGTCACTGATTAAACATGAAACCAAGAATAATATAGGCTACTGACTAATCAGGTATACGTTCAGCTTACATGTCTGGCATCTCGTAAACAATTAGCGGATATGCATACAAGCAACCTTTTAATTATCACGCTGACAGTAAGACATGTAACGCTACATTGTGCAAACCAAAACGACACAAAACTGGATGCAAGAAGAGCTTTCACTTCTTGCTTTAATAATGTGTATGAAAGGAAGGACATTATTAAAGTTGGGATAACTTCAAAAACTAGTGTGGGAAAATATATGCTTGGTGAAGTGACTGCATCCCTGACTAGCTCTACTATTATCATAATACCCGCGCGATTAAGATGATACCTTTTTAAAAGCTCATTAAATGTTTCTAAAACGTCTACGTGATTACGAGGTGGATTGCCGGCAGCAGCCATTTTAGGATTGTTGGTGGTTTGGTCTTAGTGACTTCGGAGACCTCTTGATTACCCCTAACTTTTGACAGATGTAGGAGGTGCTTTTAGCGCTAAAACACTTTGTGAAATACTCCTAGACCAAAAATGTAAGAGTCCTTTAGGAGTTTCTCCTAAAATCAGCAAGTTGGAAGGTACTTTTAGTCTTAAGATGTTTCGTGAATACGGCCCCTGGAGTCCATTGAAAGGGGAGGGACTTTAAAAAGGCACATGATCAAGAGTTCCAACCCACCAAAGAGAAGAGGAAAGTCAGGTTGGTCTTCTCTCCGTCGGTGGAGAGCTGCAGGGTGGCGTTATCTGCGCCACAGGAGCCAGACGCAGAGGTCACGTTGGGCTGAAGATTGATTACCACCGCCACAGTCTGGGAACACACAGTGAAGCACGGCCAGGGTGACGGGTGAAGTTCACATGCGTTTGATAAACAGTCCTCAAAAGTATTGATTATTGTACGGTTCAATAGTGAGCTTAACGGCATCTCAACACTGAATCAATACACGGGGGTCCACGTCTGGGGCACGGTTGGACTGCAGGGGTACGCAGTATAATGTTTGACCAGAGAAAAACTGAATTCAAGCATAGTGGTATTGTTTTCCCAGTTGTAATGGTTACATCCAGCTAGGGCTGCACAATTAATTGCACAGTCATCGTAATCGCAATTTTGGCCTCTGCAATTATCCAATCGTGAAAAGTACGCATGTTACATTAAAGTAAAATTAAAAACCGTTGCAACTCTAATATTGCTTTATTATTAATAGTTTTTATATACAGTAGGCACCACAGAATATGAATTGAATCAATAATATGTTAACCGCAATGAATAATCACAATATCGCGATTATCATTTTTGTCATAATTATGCAGCACTACATCCAGACACCCAAGCCCAGTTTTTCCACTCTGCAGAGGGCCGGCCGCGACAGAAAGCCCCACAATATGTAATATAGAAACTCGGTCCAACACTATGAGGAAGTGTGCATTCACCTTATTCAGGGAGGCCGAGCTGTAAGAGACGTTGAGCTGCAGGCCCATGAGAGCCATCAGACAGATGGATCTACTACTGCCGTTCAAAACAGTGTAGTTGCCCCGTTCTGGTGTGCCGGGGTCTTTGTTGGGGGTGTTGGCATCAGCGGCTACACTCTGGTGCAGAACAGCAGCTGTTAAGGGATATGGACAGAGGCATTAGTACAGTGAAGCGGCGATTTCCATTAAGGCACCCAACTGTTGCAGTGCCATTACAGTTTCATTTGTCCCACCAGTTTTAGAATGAAGCAAGCGATGCATCATTTAATGATGGACATAAAATCTACCCATGTCGTTGCACAAAAACCTCCTATATTTTCCATTCAGTGTACCAGATTTACATGTGAAACTCCCTGCATTTTGCCACAGAACCACCAAACCAGTTATCCAAAGCCTGCTGAGCAATAACAAGGTATGGTAGCACTCCCGTCTTTGCATATGGTGTGGCATTTTACATTGACAACGTATCACGGTGGAATCATGGATTATCATGGTGGAATAAAAAAAAAAGTATATAGAATATGAATAATGACTTGTGAAGTTCCTATCAAGTGAACATGTGTCCATCAAACCCATTCATATCCACAGCACAGTCTGGAACTTCTATAAACTGTTAACATGCATCTGTTCCAAGTTACTTCCAACTCGTAATGAACAGGTGACAAGGCAGTATAATTACATTGGACAGGTGGAAACACAGCTAATCAGAATCGAGCTCTACCCAGACAATACTCAGAAATTCATATTTTCGATGTCATGTTGCCTGCCTAAGCAGTACAATCATAGTGCACGAAGATGCTGAATATGAAGACCATAATCCAGATGTTATTATCATAGCGGTGCGACACCAGTAGGCACGGTTTACATTGTAAAAGCACCACATTAAAACAACGTTAAGCTGTAGGCCTGTTACTGAACACATCGGCCAACCACGTGATTGTCGACTCTTGCACAAACAAACAAGCGAGCGCGCATGCGCACACGGACACCAGCCCGCATTGACACCAAGATCTGCGTCGTTGATCTGCGTTGTTGTTGTTCGGATTAAAAAAGAACCAACAAAAACACACACACACTGCGTTTACAGCAAACCGAGTATTCCTCCAAAAATATTGTGCTTAGTTATGCAAAAACATTTTTTCCGAAGAACACGGATTTCAATACACACTAATCGATCTACATTTTTGAAATGTCACTTCGAAGCATTAACCATAAAAAAATTTACGTTTTTGACGTTTTGTTCCTGAAATCGCAAGTTGTCACTAAAGAACAGAGCTACACCGTACTTTAACTGACCATCCTTAGCGTGTACATCACATCTGTGCAACAATACATCACATCTGTGTGCAACAATACAATACATCACATCTGTGTGTAACAATACATCACATCTGTGTGTAACAATACGTACCCAGGAGTCCGACGAGCAGAGCCGAGAAGAACACAGAGGAGCGCATCGTGTCGTCTCGGGTCGCAGCAGCAGGACAGAGACTCGGCTAGCAGGGAGCTAGCTCAGTGGACCGGGCTTTAGCTAGCTCAGTGGACCGGGCTTTAGCTAGCTCAGTGGACCGGGCTTTAGCTAGCTCAGTGGACCGGGCTTTAGCTAGCTCAGTGGACCGGGCTTCGACCCAACAACCTGCTCGCTGAGAAGCGCCTGTCGTCTCGACGTTAAGGTAACCAAGAGGAAACTCCTGAATACTGCCAAAGCGCCAGTATTATAATAATAATATTGATATTAATAATGATAATAACAACTCCTTCCTAGTGGTTGTTGCTCCACCAGCACGGCTACAGGACTCCAGGGTCACGTGACTGGCGATGTAATAAACGCCCAGACGGCTCACGTGACTTACGATATAATAAAAACGCCCAGACGGGTCACGTGACGGTTATTTTTTTTTTGGGGGGGGGGTTGTGACGTCATAGTTTTTGGTTCGATACAGTTCCTATCTCGTCCACAGAGTTGCGCGTTTACGATGCAACATTAAGAATAGCTCCGAACAAATGTCAACAGAAACTCAAGAAAATATCTCCAAATGTAGGCCTACTCGTTCTTAAGAGTCTACTTCACTTAAAGGCACCGAGGTCAGAGGTGAAGGCGCCGACCGATTCACCTTTGACCCTAAATATTTGACATACTATTGTCAAAATGTCTTCTCTTATCTGTGCAACTTCTTCTTCCATTTAATTAGTTACACCTCGTCTACTTCTCTTCGCATTAAAAGAATATGCCAATTGTAGACAAGCGTGAAAGACATACACAATCATTGAAAATTAACATCAATGAGACAAAAACAATATTATGTACCCTTCTCGGTTTACATTTTGTATTCTATAAATGTAGGCCTAGACAAACTAGTCACCTTACAAGAAAACAAAATCAAATGTAGCCTACATATCCAATTACCAAAATGCATCTGAACATTTGTGTCGCTGACCACGCTAAAACTGGGTTATGCAAGTATAAAAAGACTTATATTTTGGTAAGTATTCACTCCCTGTGTTCAATATAAAAATAAAGTATCTAATAGAAGTAGGCCTAGTAGAAGAAGTAGTAGCTATAGGCCTACATGTTAACTTTGATGATAAACCTACACAATAAAACAGCTAGTTATGTAGGCCTAATGGTTTGTATGTGTCAGACGATCCTTGTAACTATTCACTTGAATTATTTCCAAGTGATGAAGTGATTCTCCTAAACTCTGTCGATGTGGCAGATTACATTCATTTATATGCTTGTTGAGCCTTCAGTATGGCAAACCCACGTCAACACAACCTAACGTGTTGGTTTTCCAACCATGATGTACGTTCTCGTGCAAACACACATACACCTGGATTTTTTGAAGGATTTCAACATGCTTGGGCAATGGAAACCGAACAAAGCATCCGTCCACAGCAGCAGGTAGCTAACGTTGGTGGTAGTGCAGCCACTTCCTGTGATCAAAGTGAAGGGAAACACTAGAATGCGTGACAAGAGTGCATCACAAAGGTTTCAGCATCATATAGGGGAGAAAGACACCATTGTAGCCTGCTTGTTAAGATAGAAACATGACAAACATACAGAGGACATGTGTGACGGGGCTTTTTATAGTGTTGATGCTCGTGCATTCGACAGGTAAGTGATATTTAAATTGAATGATATTTATGCAATACATATTTCTGCTGAGTTAGTTTGCGGCTTTGCTTGGTAGAGTTTATGTAATAAATATACAAAACATACTTATTTTTTCTGCTGTTTAATTATTTGGGTAATGCATTAAGTATCTCTGCCTTTCGTTCAATAGTTTTACGGTGTTCAATGTGTATTTATCTTGGCGGTATAAGAGGGAGGAACATCTATGTAAAGTAAACCCAGTCCAGTAAACCCAATTTCGATTTTCTTTTAGACACCACTGTTAACCATATCATCCAATATCCTGGTTCTAAAAGACAAACAACAAAAATCAATGGATTGACAAAAGATTTTCAGAACTGAGGGTATACGACAGTAACAGTGAAGTCATGTAGGAGAATGTGTAAGAACAGGCAGCGGGACAGAACTTTAAAATAAATGTTCAACGGGTTTGAGTGAACCAGATGCAGGGAGGAGGGGGTTTAAATTAATCTGAATGATCAAAGACACACTCAAGACCTCTGTGCATGTCATTGAATAACATTTCCCTACATAACGATGCTAGCAGCAATACGCTAGGGTTTAAAGCCTACATTGTAAAATGTAAAAGATAAAAATATTATCAAAACACCAGAACAGTTACAGAAAAAAAAATCTACATTCATTTCATACAAATGATCATTTGTATTAATTATTATACTACTAATAAAAGAGGCAATTAAACCATGAATTACTTAGAAATACATATTGTACTGTCCCCATAAAGCAAAAAAAGAAATCTATATGAAAATATCAAAGAAATATTGGAACATAATATAATATAATATAATAACATAATATAATATTAAAAATAGTAGCTTTCATAACTAGTTAAAATCTGCGGCTAAATTAAACTAATGTTAATACAATTTAATATGACAAAAACAAAGAGATGGAATTAACTGACACAACCTTTGTGTAATATAATAGAACAAATATAATTTGGGGTACGATATAATATGTTGATGGAAATGAAACCCATATATAAATCTATATAGTATGCTCCTATACACCACTTCACCTCAGTCACAAAGCAGGCCATATGGCCCTTTCTGACAGGAAGTCTTTTTTTAACAGGCCCATGTTTCGTGTGTTGCGTAACTCACTACATTTTCCGTAGCAAGCACATTGACATCTACATGTAGGCCTAAATCATTATTTTCTAACATAGCTTAAGTATATCCTTGTGTTTCCATCCGTCAGAGGCTAATTTGACTGACCCAGCCTACTGTTATATCCTGGACGCAATTCTGATTTCTTACTGCATTGTTGTGACTGGACTGTTTTTCCATGTCAAGGTGAGCTTCAGTACAACCTGTTGACTTCAGTGATTCAACTTCTAATATCATGAAGCGTTAACCAATGTAACCTTCCCAGTCAGTGTGTTTAAAATGTGTACATGCAAATAGTTGTAAATTGTAAAACAAAAAAGACTTCCATGTCTGGGATTTGTTTTCTAATATCTGATCCTTTTCAGTTGGCTCGTCTTCGAACAGTAAGCTACTTTTTGTTAATATCATAACTCTTCACGTTCAGTCGAATACTTTTCTCAGTACATTTCCACATACTAGTTGCTATAAAATGTCATTATACCTATACATATACTATAACACAAACTATTCCTTGATTGACAAGTTGAAATTCAGGCCTACATTTATTTAATTTTCATTATAGATTTATTATTTATGTAATTTTAGTTACATATTTAGTCCTACTTTTGCGTATTAACAATGATTCCAGTTGACTTATATTTACGTTTCTTCCTCAGAATCCTGAAGTCAAAGTGAGTGATCACATATATCAGGTTAGTAAGAAAGACGTGGATGAGAAGAGCGCACAAAGGGCCCGTGTTGGTCACATTCTTATAATCTTTTTAATTTCTAGGATCTTATAAGAGAAGGGAGCAGTAACGCGCAGCCTGCCTCTGAATTAGGAAGGGTAAGTGTGTCAAATAAAGTATAATATGAACATATTCCAGTTTCACCCCCCCCCCGGGAACCCCCAAGGTGAAATACAATTCAATTGTCCCTTCATTTCCAGAAAGCAGCTCGTAAGAAAAGGCAGAGCCGAGGGGATGCGGTAAGAAACAATTGTCTTGTTTTAAGTCTCTGTGGTGAATAGAGGAAATAACCAACTGTTTAGATGTGCAGCAGGTTGGGCTCGTGGGTTTGGGGCCCCTCCATCTTAGTTCATGAATATCACGTCGCTTCAGTACAAAATGTGTATAGGTTGGTAAATTGCAGCCACGCGTTTCCGTTTGTTTTGACGTATTTGTCCGAGTCGTTAACACTGACGTGTTTCTCTCCCCAGTACTCCAGCGACATGGACGCCTATGAAACGCTGGCTCCCAGTGTCTCCGCCCCACAGAGGAACCGTCGCTGATGTCTGCAGTCATCCAGCTAAAATTAATTTGAATTTACATTTTCATTTGAATATTATATAAATTACTGCTTTCTGCTCAGTACTATTGTCTTCTTTCAAGCAGAATGTACATGTCGCCATTACGCACGTAGGCCTATTAAATATTATACATATGAATAGCAACCATTAAAACACAACGCAAAGTGTTAAAACACTTGGAAAATGGTTTAATGATGTTTACAACAAAAGAGAACTGTACAGTTTACAGTAAAAGATCTTTATATGTGTATAAAAAAAACAAAAAGAACAAAAGAACAAGAACAGAAAAAATACAGCAGACAAATGCATCAAAAAATCTATGTATCCTGATTCACATACTTAAGAGTTCTACACAATCTTCCTGTTCTACACCTCCGCCCCTGAAGGCCTTTCGTAGTCGGATCAGAAGGGTGTGTCCCCCCCCGCCGATGTCTGCTGAGCAGGATTCTCATCCATAGTGACGCCGAGAGACTGGTTGAGAAGTCACAACGGCAGTGTGGGTTTTTAGAGTTCTATGGACAGTCAGATTCAGAGAAGAGAACAGAGTACTGGGAGCCTTTAGTTTGGGCCCAGGCTCTCCGACAGGCGAGAGCGATGCGTTTACAGAATGCCTTCCCCCCCAGATACACAAACAGAATATGTACATGTTTACCTTTTTTTTTTTTTTCTTTCTTTCCTTATTGTTCTCTTCTTTTGACCATGTTCACTTGGGCTGGGAACTGATATCACACGCACAACACACCCAAAACATACAAAAATACTATTTCTTTAACCTACCAAGAGTTCCTACCAAGACAGTTCTGCAATTAGTTCCATGCTGTGACAGAAAAGATACGACTAACAAGAAGTTCAACAGACAGTTTTTTCCCCCACTTAAGTTTTCTCAGAAATATACCAAAATATACATCTATGCTTTGGAATTACTGAGGCTATGACAAAAGCCACTGCTGGGTTTGTCTCTTAATACACAAGCTGTGGGGGTGAAGGACCGAGAGAGATCGAGAGACACAGGACAGAGAGTCATCTTTGGTATCTGCATTTGTCAAAAGTTAAATATTTGGATTTTTGCTTTGGGATAGCGGCTCTTGAGATCCTACGGCCACACGCGTAACAATAGCTTTAAAACAAAACAATAACAGTGTCACTGAAGCAGACGCCCCGTGAGCCAGCGGGACGCAGGGTGCTGGACCGCGATGCATAGTGTCACAGCTGAGTCCCAAGACACAAGAGAGACATGATGTCCAAAATGGAGCATGGAGAATTCTAGGGGGAACCAACAAAACGTGCACCCCGGGGGAATCACAACAAGCGTCCCGGGGAATACAGTGTACAGATGAGACGACCACAGACAGACGCAATGTTTTACACAAGAGGCAGCAACAGAGCATCTATGGGGGCACGGCCTTTAAGAAAGGGAAAGACAAACGAGTCAACGAGTAACCGAGCAACAGTGCTGAAGACAGACAAGATATTAGGTCCTGAGCATTTACAGTGTGCACAGGATTAACCCTCAGTGTGTATTAACAAACATCACCCAGCTATCACCGGATTGGTTTATTTTTGATCTGCTGGAAAAGCCCACGCGGACCCGCCTAACTGTACCACTCCCCCGTCCACAGACACCGTCGCAGGCTAAGGGTCTCCTAAATGGCTTAACCAACAGCTATGGGCAACTTGGGTGCTCTTGTGATGCGACGCGATGTCAGCCAGTGGCGTGGAGCCAAGGAGGGGTAAAGGTACTTCCACATACAATCACTATTAGTCTTTGGTTAATGTTGTTACCACAGAAAAGAGCACTACAGAAAGAGCTGCGACATGCCAGTAGCCAGGGAGAGGCGTATACATGTACCCGTTAACGGAATCAAACAAGACAGGATTGTCAAATCATAGAAATAAATGTTATATAGGCTGGGGGGGGGGCATAAAACATCATTCCACTGCTTAAAACACAATCCAAAACCAAAAACATTTGTGTAACTGTGACGCATACAAAAATAAACTGAATAAATTATATACATATATTTTACAATAAAACACTTTTAAAGAATGCTTGAAAAAAACATGAACCATGAGAGCGTTTACTTGTGACGTTTTGGAGGATGGGGAGGGGGGGGGTGGTATGTATACGGTCTCTCCCTGGCGGTGACCTCTCACGACCCCTTACGAAGAACCGGCCAGCGAGAAGGCTTCTCCAACAAGATCATTTATACGTTTTTTTTTTGTTTTGTATTTTCTCTTTTTTTTTTTATCATCATCATCATCTTCATTATTATTTCTACAGAAGATTAAAGCAAGTTAGACTCAGTCTGGAGTTAGAAATGAGGTATACAACAGCTCCCTAACACAGCTCCCAGGTGTCCTACACTGCAAACATCAAGCCAACGGTAAAGCGGCTAGCTGAGTGGCCCTGGGGTCGACCTACTGAAGAGAGACGCGTGAACGACCCTTAAGAACCATCGCATTAGAAAAATTATCACGAGATCTCCCCCCTCCCCTGACCGACCGACCAAAAGGCATTCGCGCCACGCCGATGTCCAGCGCGCCAGACCAAACATTCAGTACAGAGTAGAAACCAACCCAGCTTCTACAACAAAACATCAAAATAAAAGCGTTCTTTCGCAATGGATTGAATCAAAACTTAACGAGAACTCGATAGGGGAGCCCACTGTTTGGTTGAACGAAACCCATGTAGGTTTTCTCATTTCAGTTGTTTTAACATCACTCAGACACATCCTGGAAGATAGGGGGGGGGGAAATGCACCATAATGGTTTGCCCGCCCTATTCCACACACACACACACACACACACACACACACACACACACACACACACACACACACACACACACACACACACACACACACACACACACACACACACACACACACACACAATACAAAACAATGAAAGGCATAAAGTAATAATAATAATAAAAAACAAATGATTGTTAAAGACGACAGCAAATCAAGTCCACGAGAGCTCAAAACAACTCAAACTATATAAACTATGAGATTAAGAATTGATGGTTTGTGAGTCTCCATCTTCGCAACATCCACGCGGTGCGTCCAATCAGAGCACGGCTTTGCAGGCCCCTGCCACTGAAAAGGCTGCACCTACAAACACAACAGACAGAACAGGCAGCGACTCCCGTGTGCCCAAGCATGTCCTCAAGTCTTTATGTACTTTCTTTTGGTCTTGACAGTTTTCAAAAAAAGTTCTGCTAATTTGCAATAATAAAAAGGAAGTATTTGGGGGAATTTTTTTTTTTTTTAAGTACGTATGATAAACACTACATTCAATCTTGATAACATACTGGTTCAAATATAAAATATGAATATATCTTACATGTGTTGAATATATATATATTTATATGTATAGAATTAGGGAAAGAAAAAAAAAAAAAAAGTAATTTTTCTAATTCCTCGGATAAATATTTCAGTAACAACCCAATGGTGACGATGGCTACTGGGTACAGCTTGCCAGTGCACTCTTCAAACTCTTGGACACACACACACACAACACTAACATAGGACTGGTGCTGAGGAGACAGCCACGGGTGCGCAGCAAGACACCGGCCAGGCTGCGGAGAGAGAGGCCATCACTTTGGCAAGAAGGGTCGCAAAATAACCTGGAAATACCTCATAAATAGTAGTACTAGAAAATAGCAGTAGTAAGTTGTCTTTTAGTTTGTTTTTTTCTTGCATTATTCGTGGTTCACTATTAATTTGGAAATGGCAAGCCAGACAGTGCTTGTGCATTCCACACCGCTTCTCCGGGTAAGACGTCTCCAATAACGAACCGTGCTGCTGAGGTATATTCAGACAATAGTAATTTGACAGTAGAAAGAAGGATTTCAATAGACACATTTCACTGCTCTCAAGTGTTTTGAATAACCACCAGCGGCTGTTAATTTGACTCCTCTTTAGCAGTAGTAATAACATGAGGAGGAGGGGGTGGACTGAAGGCCGCTTCGCCTAACAGGTTGGGTCAGATACTTTGGCATGGTACAAGCGTGGTTTTGCAGGTGTAACCAAGCGGCCTACCGCCATGTCTCTTATGTGACATGCGGCGGCAGCAGCGAACTCCGAGAAGACAACAAAGACCGGTGAGGGGCCGGGGCCTGGGCTGCTCAACCTGATTTTCACAGGACGCAGCAGTAAAGCTATAGGAGGTCACGCAGGCCTCCCGGCAGACAGACGACACAGCTTTTATAGACGCTAAAAGCAGCAAGTGGTTAAAGCTAGGTTTTCTTTCTGTGATCATTATTAAGCAGCAGCGACAACAACAACCACTGAAGAAGAAGAATGCATGAATGAGTGAATGATGGGGACAGTTTACAGAGGCGGGCGGAAGGGGAGCAGGGTGAACAGTAACACGCGTGCTCACGCAGGCACAGCAGCGCATGAGAAAAACCACTTTGGTTCAAGCTTTCGTATTATGGCTAGATTTTCTCTTTTTGTCTTTTGGAAAACTTAAAAAGTCAAACCAAAACGGACAAGTTCTCCCAAAAGCGTCATTGTAGTTCAAAACCGCTATTAAAAAAATGGCCTAAACCAGGATCACTGTAGGAATTTGAGAGAACCTTACTGGAGAAGATTAAAGAGAGGGCCCAAAATTATAAAACCATTAAAAACTCCAACCCAGGTTATTTGTAGAAACTAAGCGGAAGCACTTCCTCATGCCCTGACCTGCCGAAGCCATTTTTGGTCATTTGTGCTGCCAATTAAAAGCTGAGCAAGGAAAAAAACTTAAGAAGTTTATCTTTGGAAAATGATCATCAAAATATTGCATTTCTATAGTTTGCTGACGATGAGAAATTTTGTATTAATAAATACATTGACTAGGCTAAGCTAAACTACACAATTGTTTTAACAAATATTTTTGGTATATCTTGAAGTAAGTCAAACGACTGCAGCCTAAAGGACCTTTAAAAAAAGAAAAAAACACCAACAGATTTTCACTCATACAACAGGCAGACTGCAGCTCATTGATCCAGTTCCTATTTTTTTGGTACAGATACTGTGCACAAGTAGATAAGACGGTACTTAAAAACAGGCAAAAAAAACACCCACCTACCCAAATTGTTAGTATGATGATCGTGGCGCTACCCATACCCCAGTCAGCTGCAGGGCAGCGCCCTCTAGGGGCTGGCCTCTAGGAACCTACTGGGGGGGGGG
>OOFB01008337.1:22032-44192 GCA_900323305.1 Trachyrincus murrayi | reverse complement strand
CAGTAATGGTGGGGTTCACTCCATTGACCGCCCCCCCCCCCCCCCCCCCCCCCCCCCCCCCCCCCCCCCCCCCCCCCCCCCCCCCCCCCCCCCCCCCCCCCCCCCCCCCCCCCCCCCCCTCCCCCCCCCCCCCCCCCCCCGCCCCCCCTCTTACACACACACACACACACACACACACACACAGTGCCGGAACCACTGGGGCCCCCCAATGTCCCCTCAAGCTCCCACATATTTTAAAGTCGCAAATCACAGCATCGCCGTGAATGCCCCTACATTACAATACTTACGGTAAAAGACGCATCAATCATTCCTAAGACGCCAATGATGACTCGAGACGCCACCGTTCTCGAGCCATCATTGCGTCACTGTTTAGTTGACCGAGGCTGCAGCGACACCGTGGACGACGAGGAGAGTGCAGCTTTCTTTACGTTAGCTTAGCATTTAGCACAATGTATGCCGACCAGATGCAGACACGGAGGGACAGACATTATAGTTTAGATACCGGTATTTGTGAAACTATAGCCTTACTGTCTAGAGTTATAGGCTACTGTTTACGTAGCCTACCGCTTTCCCCAAATTAAATGTTTTGACAATAAATTGCCTGTTCCGTTTATTCGTGTTCATATTCTCTTATTCTCTCTCTCGAATCCCTACCTTGATCGATGGCCTGATGAATATAAAGGCATACGGAATTCAGATGACAAGAGAATACTACTACACGTCGATTTACTTGTTGAGAAAATATGGAGAGCCCATTGTTAATTGAGGTGAATGTTTTTACCAATTGACTGCAGCGAAACAACTTGATAGCCTAAGGTCCGAACTCTTGTACTACACTTGCCAGGGTAGCTTTAACGAAACGACTAGTCGTGTATGAAGATGAAGGCGGACGTGATCTATTATACAGGCATTTACTTTTTTATTTTTTATTTTTTACCACAAATCTTAAATGTTTGCAAATTAATTTCTTGCTCCGTTTATTTTCCTTAATTGTCTCAATCTAATCTAATCTATTCACCGTGGCATGATAATGCATACGAAGTTCAGATGACAACATATTGACAACGTTGATTTGTTTGACAATGACAATATGGAGAGATCATCTTGAAATGTAGGTGATTGTTTTTATTTAAATCAATACAGCGAAACAACTTAAAATACGATTCAAACTCGAACGAGAAAGTTCGACCACATTACTCATATTCTCTCCTCCCTCCACTGGCTTCCAATTAATGCCAGGTCAGATTTTAAGGTGCTACTACTTACCTATAAAATCCTGCACGGATTAGCACCATCCTACCTGAAGGACCTTATTATTCCCTATTGTCCTCCTCGGCCCCTCCGGTCTTCAGGAGCTGGCCTTCTATCAATTCCAAAAGTTCAAAAGAAATCAGCAGGAAACAGCGTTCTGTTATCGAGCACCCTATCTGTGGAGCAGTCTGCCATCTGTAATCAGGGAAGCTGACTGCTGAAAAATTAAAATCCAAACTTAAAACCTAGCCTACCTCTTTACTTTTTCTCATTTGGCTCCTAGGAGTGTCCCTCAGCTCTCATTACAGCTAAATCGACCTGTTAGCCAGTACTAGCCTACCCCTGCTGCCGATAGGTACTAGACTAGAGGATTCCTACATGTTGCTTGTCCACCCTGCCCCATCTAACCATAATGCTGTCTCTGTTTTAGTGTCTTGCTGCGATCAGACTGGATGCCTGGCCACACCACCTGAAGGCTACCATCTTGCTCACCAGCCAGCACCTCATCACCATGGACAATTCTACATTTTCCATTTTTAAAATTGTATTTAAAATGTTTGCTTGTAATACTACTATGTATGTCAATTATGGCACCCATTGCACTCCTAACCATGACTTGAAACTCGAGTAGAACAGACTAGTAGGTAGTAGTGCTTATATAGGCTGCAGGCTATGGCAATGCTTTAAATAGAGAGTCAGACAAAAGAGGAAGAACATTTACATTTTGGCCCCTGCACTTCTGAAATGATTCCGGCTCCACACACACATTCTCTATCTCTCTCTCTCTCTGTCTCTCTCTGTATGTTCAAGGTGACTCCTCCTGCTTCACTTTGGGTTCCCGTAAATCCTTGATATGATGGGTCTTGAGGATTAATATGTTTTTAATCCTTTTTGTCATTTGTCAGCCTTACTGTCAATTCTCCTCTCTCCTTCTCATCAAACGCAGGGCCGATGGCTCGTGGAGACATCGGTCATAGTAATACACACAGGGACGGTATGCTCTGTCCTTTAAGGGCCCATGTCTAGAGGGATCCATCAGGCCCATAACCCATGACCTTATTCAGCTTCCATTTCACACATCTGGATCTGCCCAAAGTGTCTTATACTGTTATATCCTCAGTGGACAGGCTAAAGTACCTGCCACCTGTCCATATACACACCACCACCATACAGTCAACTACTTTCTGCCAGGGGGGTAAGCCCTTAGGAGCTGGGTGACACATTTGTTTTGCTATATGGTAGGTGTTAAATTAGAGCTCAGATAAGGGGTCTCTGGACTATGAAAAGAAAATAGGTGTCAGAACAGAAGTCATCTGGACGTCAATGACTGATTATCATACATACTTTATGACTTCTATACATAGGTATAGAAGTCATAAAATCTAAGCATCCGTGAGTATGATGCTTTAGCAATGATGCTCAGACATCATTGCATCAGCTTGATTATTTTCCTATCTGAACATCAGAGGAACATGAAATAGATACAATACATGAGTTCATATTCCACATATCGCCTATAGCGCGGATATTCATAACAACTATTTACAAAAATGACAAACCAAAAGATGTGTATCCACAATTATAAGGGCTTCCTATTGCTTTACACATGTTGCACACATCACTGAGTTTTACAGCAGAAGGGCTCTGGCTGTAGGCTTGACGCTGTTTGTACCCTAGTGGATCATTGGTGCAGTGACTTTAAGGAGAGCCTGTGTTTTGTCATTTGGCCAGGGGTCACGACAGCCACCAAGAAGTTTTTTTTTTTGTTGCAGTTTCAGGATAGCGGGATGGGGGTGCGGGAAAGCTGATTAAATAGGCCTATGGCAGACTTTATTTTCAGACATGATGGTATGTATATAACGAAGAGGGGGGGGGGTTATTATGGATGAGTTCCCTATTTGTTTTTGCAAAATCTGCTTGGTGTATCACTCCCACGCTCCCTCCTGTCCTGACTGGTGCCAAAATCACCGGGAGGATGAATGGAACTGATCTTTGTCCAAGATACCTTGCTGAGAATGCTTCTATTCATTCTTTGTAACAGGATCTTCACCCCCAAAAATGAGCTGATATGATGAAAACTACAAGTGTGTTGGAAGTACTATAGGGAATAGCATGGATGGTGAGAAGTCAGACAGAAAACGCCATGGGAAATACACGAGGTCAGGTCGGACGGAGGACAGCATGATGAGATTGGCAATTGAATCCAGAAACATGCAGAAAGTCAACATGTCGTTTTGGAAGCTTTCTATTTTCAGGGTTTTTATAAGTAGTAGGGAGGACATGAACTGCCTGTCGTTTTGCTCCAAATTGATTTAAGATTTTTTGTTTGTTTTACCCAAAGCGCTCTTTAATAAAATCTCAGAATAGATCGCAAAATTGATTCTTAGATACTGTACATAGTTCGTTAAGTTAACTCAGGGCAAATGTTATCTTTTGGGTAAATAAACAATAAACAATGGAATTAGGGCTGATTAGACAATCACTGTTTATTTGTCCAGATTATTTTATTCTCCTGTGCATGTATGGCTTGACAATGTGATGACAAAAAAAAAACACAGGGTCAGGGTCAAAACAAGGGTCAGTAATGAAATGAAACATTCAAATAAATTCAAAATATGTCTCTCTGAAACAACAAACAACGATTCTATAGATTATTAACATTTAGGCCTACTATGCTTCAATTTGACCAAAGACAGTTTAAGGAAACCTGTAAGAAAACAACGTTGTCATATAATGTAACTGTTTAAACATTATTAAAAATAATTATATTTGCATTAATTCTGTGGCTCTGTTATTGCTCGGAAAGATTTAAATCCAGCAAATCAATGCTGTCATCAAGTATAACCCTATTTTTCCATACGTCTTTGTAGATTATCTGAGAGTACAAAACATAGACCGATAAAAACATTCTGCATAGTTAAAATGGTTCACTGCCAGGTTAAAGCAAAATGATTCCCTATGAACAAAGCTGTGTGTCTACAAACAACGGAAGTTACATAGGACAATTACTTGGTGGCAACTTTTGTGCAGAGTGCTAAATGATGGCATACGTAACATAAGCATACGTAACTGTGCCAAGAGATTTCAACCGGCAGAAACACAGCCAGCACACCATGAACAACATTTCATACGTTTACACTCTCAAAATGAGAGATCTGAATGGATATCTGTTATATCAGTAATTGAACAAAAATAGCCAATTGTATTACATTATTTAGTAATGCCAGGCAACTATAGGTGTAGGCGTACAAAGGGCAAACCGACGGAAAACCCTGCAAGTTGGAGACACTGTTGGACAAATAATACTGCATACAAATATGATTGAAAATACTGTAGATAAATAAAAAGTAGTCTCTATTCTAAAAATATATGAAATATTTTTGTACTAATAGTCTCTCGATTGTGTCGTCACTTGCTCTCCCAACCAGAAGATGGCGATCGAGCGCTCGCCTCGTGCTTGTTGAGCCGTTATCGTGACGGTCTGTCCCGTGATCAAACGCGGAAGTACATCTACTGCACCCCCGTAGCTTTTATTTTATCATCTTATTGTACAGTAAATTGATACTATTTCTCCGTGAAAACATAACTATTCTTTTATTTTGAGCAATGGACGCTTCAACAAGAACATCGCTCAACGCTGCGCCAGCACCAGTACCTGAATTCAGGGGGTAAGGGATTATAAATGCATCCATATATCCTCCACATGAAAGCTGCTATCTAAATAGATGTAGCATAACCATTTGCTAAATAACTTTTACTAGTGCAAACCCCAGAATTACCCGTTTTGTAGTTTGTTGCTGCATCTTTCAGCCTTTATTTTGTTATGGTTATGACGTCATGCAATTATTTTAAACCACATCATACGTGTTAATATCAATAGCGTTGTCATGTAACATGTTAAGACACATAACGTGTGCTGTGCAGGAATGAGAGCTCGTTGGTGTCCGCCCTGAAGACTCTGCTGTTCTTCACGTTCCTCATGGTGACCTTACCCATAGGACTGTACTTTGCTTCAAAGACGTACGTTTTTGAGGGTAAGAGGAGTTTGTTTGACCTCCATATTATTAGGATTACTCGTAGTAGTTCCAGGACGTTGACTGTGTTGAAAAAAACAACATATAAATATTTGTTTTACTTTAAATTTAACATTGTATACCCTTTTTTTTTTTTTAAAAAACAACAACAACTGTGTGCTTCATTTGTCCAGGCTCTATGAAGATGTCAAGCTCTGACAGCTACTTCTACGCTGCCATTGTTGCGGTGCTTGCGGTCCACGTGGTTTTGGCTCTGTTTGTTTATGTGGCCTGGAATGAAGGCACACCAAAAGGAAAGGGCAAACACGACTAAATGTTGCCACCTGCAACATTTCACAATGGGAGAGGCCAAGGGTCATAGACTCACGGCACTCGCTAGGCTACAGGTTCCAGCCATTGCACAGTTTATCAACCCGACAGCTTGGAGGATCTGGTTGGCTCTTGGGGTTTGACCAGCGCTTAACGCATACTGCATCTACTGTCATTTTCCCA
Source organism: Trachyrincus murrayi (assembly GCA_900323305.1). Taxonomy (NCBI): domain Eukaryota; kingdom Metazoa; phylum Chordata; class Actinopteri; order Gadiformes; family Macrouridae; genus Trachyrincus; species Trachyrincus murrayi. Next base: position 38,415 of record OOFB01008337.1, on the reverse strand, counting down.
GCCATGGCTATCACAGTCCATCAATATTTGCCATTGCGTTTATTCAAAATGCGCTGGTTGTTCTTGTTGAACAGATCTTGTTGTTATAATACTTTATTTTGTTGTTGCAAGGTACAGGCTTTAACTAAATGCAATGAGTACCTTTGGGGTAGAATCCTTTGGAGTTTGTGAACCTGTCTTGCAGCTTTAGTGGTTGTCCTCCATGTCTTGTCATTAAAGTAATAATTATTTATAAAAAAAATTCAATTGGTTTCTGGAGTGTAATGTGGTTGTTTGAAATGTTTTAGATTTGATTAAACATCAAAATAATGTTTTGTAAATGTCCTGTGTGTTATTTGTATACCGGTATATGTATGCACAATTGAGATCTCAATCGGACAGTTCTATTTTACATAAAATAAAGAAACAAAGCCATTAAATATTAAACTATTGTTATCTAAATGATCACTATTTTCTTACTTTGTCCATTACCACATATGCTGTTCATTCACGTAGCATTTAAGAGCCTCTATACAGGTCAGGCTGTGTTTATTTTGTACAGACTGTAGGCTGTAGAGAGTTATTGTTGTCACATGATGGCAGCAAACAGTAGGCCTGTTCCCAGCATGAAGGCATTTCACGGAAGGTGAGCCGAGATGTGACAGATGCCAGAGGATAGTATCGTGACTCACAAACCTAACCTGAGATTCCCTTTCCTCTTCTTTGTTGCTCATGTTTTATTTTTTCCCATATCGTGACTCAAGCAGAGAGATATGAAGTTACTGCACTTACTTGTTTGGGGGGGGGAGAAAGTAAGTAAGTAAAACTTTATTTATATAGCAGTTTTTTTAAACAGGTTACAGAGTGCTTTACATCAGCAAAGATACAGAAAAAGGAAAACACATGCAGACACAAAGCACAAAGAAAATACATTCAAAAGTACATACAAACACGACACACATAGGAACAGCATTCAGCAGCCGGTCACCACCCAGAGCACCCATGAAATTACAGAAAAACCATCCTAAAAAAGTGGTTTTTAAAACAGTTTTTTAAAGCAATCGACAGACTCAGCCGATCTGATGGGAAGGGGGAGATTGTTCCAGAGTCTGGGTGCCAGAACAGCAAAAGCACAGTCGGCTTTGGTTTTTAGTTTGGCACGCGGTATAGCCAACAGGTTTTTGTTGGATGACCTAAGTGACCGCTCTGTGGCGTAAGGGCTTAGTAGCTTGGAAATGTAGGCAGGAGCTAAGCCATTTAAGGATAGTGCCTTAAAAGTAATTAAAATAATCTTAAAATCGATCCTGAAATATACTGGCAGCCAATGTAGTGAGGCTAAACTCAACTAAAAACAAAACCAGCACAAAATCTCAGAAGCAGGCCATGGGCTTTGTGAGTCACTTCCTGTAGGGCTAGAGCCCCCAAATTGGTAATCTTGTCCTTGTCCTTGAGGTTTTCTTGTATGCCCTCTTTCATATAAAGGAGACCAGGTCTCTAGCTTACTCCCAAGTCATTTTAGCCCCCCGTAAATAGTGTTTTTTTTTATCTTCTGATGATCTCCCAATGACCATTTGCATAATTTCCTGTAGGGCTACGACCCCCATGTTGATCATTTTAGTAGTCTTTTGAAAATCTTTTTCATCTGCCCTTAAAAGCGGTATTAATTTGTCATGATTATCTTGTTAAACAATATTTATATATAAAATTAACCATGGGGTAGCAAGTGAACCATTGGGAGGATCTACGTTTTTATTGAAAGAACATCATCAAACGTACACATGGATGTCATTTGTGACTCTCACAGAGCAGAGCAGTTTCAGTACTGTGTTTATGACGAAAGCCTGATTGAAATTTGTGACTGCTGACAGCAGAGACTAATCATACTGATTCAGATGGTAAACATGAGAAGCTCTTGTTGCTTTCTTTCCTCCTGCGTGATATTTCATAATCATGCCTTCATATCAACACAAACCAGATTAAAGAGCAAATCTTCACTTCTGGGCCCTATTTCAAGAAGCTGGATTTCCATGTTAACCGGATATGTTACGTCAGAATTCAGGGGAATGGAAGAATTTTGGGTTTCAGATATCAAGTTTAGACTAATCTCAGTTCAGTTACCATGGCGACTAACCTGGAGCATAGCAGGTTAGCTCTGAGATAACTCCGCCCACGGCTGCAGTTCCAACTTCTTTCTATCGTGTCATTGGTTTAGATAATGGCGACAAACAACTTGATATGGTCATACCCAAAACTATTGTATTCCAAGGCGCGTCATTGTTGCTCCTTGTTAGTGTTTCAATCGAACAACAATCGAAACTTAACGTGACGTGTCTAGATTGAAGGAGACCTAATAGGCGATTTCTAATAGCCCACTCTCTTAGTTACACAGATCGTTCCGTGTAGGCTACACTGTTGGCTACCAACGGGTCTGGCGGTACCGTAGCCGACCCGCGGAGCCTGGCGGTACTGTAGCCAAGCCGCGGGGGCTAGCGGTACCGTAGCCGAGCCGCAGGGGCTAGCGGTACGGCAGCGGCGAGTGCTTTTTGGGTTTCTGCATGGCGTCTACAGTAGGCTATACAAAACCACGGGACATTAAACCAAGATTAAGATTAATATGAATAAACTGTATTAACATTGTTTTGTAATGCGATATACTCAATTGATGCATGTTCAAAGTATGTCACTACAGTAGGCTAGAAAACTACAGCGTCACCTATATTAAAAAAGAAATACATTAATAGAGGCCTACTATTAGGCCTATAATACACGTTTTGTTATTTTTATGACCAATAAAACGCCGCATCTGGCGAACGCTAGATGGCTTCAACTAGTCTCACACCACGTAGTGCAAATGAACCAACTAGGCTTCAACCAATAAAAACACTGAAATAGCAATGACCTCATCAATCACATCTTCAGGGTGCGATAGATGATGGCTTTTGAAGCCTGTCATGAATGTGCATTTTTCAGGTTCAACCAAAAGTTTAACAACAAACTGCGTTTTAGGTTATTATGGGAACTCATTTAGATTTTGTTTAGGAATTATATTTATATTTGTATTTTTTGTGGCCATTGAAAGTTTCAATGTAAGCATCCAACATATCCTATTACAAACTAACCTACTGTATGTTGGAAAACTGTTAAAATATCATTTGTTGTATGTTTTGTCTCGCTGTCTGTAATATAATGTAATATAATATTTAATAGTGTATGATTTAGACACTACATTTGCAGTATTTGCTTTTTCTCTTGCCAGGAACACCCATTCAACACAGCCTATTTTTTTTTAACATTCACCCAATAATTATTGGACTAAAGATTACTGAACAGGTATCCATAGAGTTTATAGTGCAATGTATCTTGTTACATTTGTAAAAATTGGCTTTTGCCATATAAAATCACCAACAATTGTATTGGGCAATATATACTATACTTAAATGAATGCAATTGGAATTCAACTTTTCATCTATACTATCATGACATGATATTATATTGTTTGTATTACCATTGTGCTCTCTGTTAAACCCCCATTTTGTGCAAAGCCAGGTTTTTATAAAGTATTATTTGAGATCTGAGAACTTTCCAACAGAGACGTGTTGTGTTTTGCGAGACACAACCCCCAAGTGCATAGGCCTACACTATTTTAATGGATTGTAAGAGCTTACGATTTTATTTCCATACTAATGTGAAACATAAGTGCGCAATAATATAATTCGTTTGTAAATGGATACTGTGATCTTTCCGTGACACCACGAAGAAGCTACAGGAAATTGGGAACATACCGGTGTAAACGGAGAGACAGCTTCCTAGACATGAACACCTCATCTCCGTCACTTCTAGACGTCCGTGTGTCTCTCCAGAAGGAAACAAGATATGGGTTATGTGTGCTATGCAACACCGCACGACATTTAGTCATACAATCTTTCATTCAGTGCAGTTTGAATGCAATTGGAAAATAGTTTGGTGTAAAAATAAATCAATCATTTTCTTTTCATTTTTTTCCCTCCATTTGACAAAGTGTTTTGTCTTCATAAGATAGAACAAATGACATTTATATAACACACATTTCCACATATTCCAGTTTGGGTGACATTTATTTGTACAGACAACAAACAAACAACTGTTTTATGAAAACCAAAAGCAGATAAAACAGATAAATTAAACAGACTAGCTAAAATGGTCTATTCAAGATACAAGAAACCACAGGCTTTTCCCAATCTGACTTGGACCATGTCTTATACTCATAGGTTAATCGTTTCTCCAATAGTCAGGTATTGCAGAACTCAATTCGCCATCAAGTCTAACCAGGCAGAAGAAGCTAACCTCAAATGATTTAGGAAAGTGACTTTAACTTGCCCTCTCTGAATTCTTCAAACAAGGTCAGGAGCCACATATAGAATTCATGTGTTCCTGGAAATAGAGAGGACTGTATACAGTACAACACTTCTAACAAGGATGTTGATATTATATTACATATTTTCATACGCATGTTATCACATTTATTGTTAAAATGATAAAACATAAATAACATGAATACAGTGACAGCAGCATCTATCTGATGTTATTCAAATGTTTCCGTAAGATCAGGGATAATGTGTGTAGGCTGAGAAGATGAAAACAAATCATATAAAACATTTATTGGCACAATACAGAATTATGCATACATCCTAACTTTGACTTGCCCACTGCCTATCCACCACTTCATACCAAATGTGTGATATTCTGAGCAGCCGGTGAGACAAGGAGAAGGAGCTGCAGTAGCACATGAAGACAATCACATAAGTCATATGAAGGCACACAAATACATTATATCGCCGTGTCAGTTTTCACATGTGGTCGTTTCACCGCTGCATGTACTGTGTGTGTGCACCTTTCAAAAGGTCGACACAGTGTTCAAATGAAAGGTGAAAGGGCGACACCTATGACACCCCTCCCCCCCCCCCCCCCCCCCCCCGCCAGCAATTTAAGACCTCTGGGAGAAATACACACTCTCTCTCTCCTCAGACCTTCAGATCGTCTATTCTAGTCTTGTTGTTGATGTGCTTACCATGACGACCCGCGCCGCCAGACCTCGGCAGGCCCGGTGACCCCGGGGCCGAACCGGCGACCGCCTTTCCTTTCGGGTCACATTCCTCTGGCCTGCTGCTGCCGCTCCTCTCCACCGCCAGGTTGTCCTTGTTCTGTTTGTAGGCGGCCTTGCTGTGGTAGGGCTGGAAGGAGGGGTCCGTCACCTCGGACAGTGGGGACATGTCGTAGCTGGGCACAGGCGGGTATGCCGGCGACACCTGGTGGTGGTGCCCATGGAAGTAGTCGTCGTAACTGGGCGCGAAGGGCACCGGCGCCTCGCCGAGGTCCTTGGAGTTGGCCGCCCGGGCGGCGAGCAGCGACCTCCGGTAGCTGATGCCCTGGCGGCACTTGGTGAAGCCCAGGTGGTAGATCTCCACCAGGTTGAGCAGCAGCGACACACTAGCCACGGCCAGCATGAAGATGATGAAGATGGTTTTCTCCGTGGGACGGGATATGTAGCAGTTCACCGTGTTGGGGCAGGGGTGTCTGTCGCACGTGTACATGGGCCTCAGCTCGAAGCCGTACAGGAGGTACTGCGCCACAATGAAAGCCACCTCGAACAGGGTTTTGAAGATGACGTTGAACACGTAGGTGCGCAGGAGCTCCCCCTGCAGGCGCACACGGCCCTTGATGTCCCGCACCAGCTTTCTGGGCTTGGGCTCCTGCATGAGGCCCTGCTTCTCCCCGTGCTGCCCCAGCTCCTTCAGCTTGTCCTTCTGCTGCTGCTTCTCCTCCATGCGCACCAGGTGGAGGATGTGTCCCAGGTAGATCAGCGTGGGCGTGGACACGAAGATGATCTGCAGGACCCAGAAGCGCACGTGCGAGATGGGGAAGGTGATGTCGTAGCACACGTTCTCGCAACCGGGCTGCTTGGTGTCACAGGTGAACCCCGACTGCTCGTCACCCCACACCTTCTCGGTGGCGGCGCTGAGGATGAGGATGCGGAAGATGAAGAGGACGGTGAGCCACACCTTGCCCACCACGGTGGAGTGCTCCTGGGCGTTCTCCAGGAGCTTCCCGAGCAGGTTCCAGTCCCCCATGGCTATGTGAGATCAGACCTGCAGGCGAAGGGAGTCAACAACAGTAATAGTGAGAGAATGATTGTTGTCTCCTCTTCTTCCAAAAGAACCAACCTTGAAATAATCAGAACTTCCAAAGTACAAAAAAAGAAAGAAGAGGACACATTTTTACAAAAAGTCCTATGAAGATTCAGCCTGCCAAGTAAATTTTTTCTAATTACTCATATTTCTGAAACTGTTATCATAAACGTGTGTTTCATGTGCGATCGTGTGCGTTAAACTCAAACTCAAGCGTGGGCCTCGACAACTCTGGTATTCCAATGCTGGTCAGTTAGTCCCCCTTTTCACTTGTCACTCGGGCAGGGCTGGATTTACTTTAGGAAGGTATATATTTGGTAAGTGTGGACAGGGAGAAGGCAAGTTCCAGTCACCGGCAGTAAAACAAGACCCTTCATGCCGGGAGCCACAAGTAACACGATCCACACAACATGAAACTAAACCCCCAACAGATGGGGCAGAAATGGGATTTAGAATTTGTCAAGTGGGACTCTGAAATGTATTATGCGTTTTAAACACCCGTATGGGGTGTACTGCACAATGTCAACTGAGAAAATTAAAGTTGAGCTCTTGGCCGCATGCTTTGATTCTGCTGTCTGTACACAAGTCATAACATACTGTTTGCTAATGCAGGCTTATGTATTTTATGCGTACGTACAAAACCTTAGCCAGAGTGTACTTTTGAACCTGACTTTTGGCTATAGAGAGCTTTTACATCAAACAAAGAAAAGAAAAGTCTATAAGCCAATGATTCATGTGTTTATAGTAGAACGTATACAATAGTCCTGATGTGGTAAAATGCCGATGAACAATTCGACAGCCCGTTAAAAGGCCTTCCCACACAAGGTAGTTTGAAGTCGCAAACCAGAGACCTTGACCACAACAAGCACGACTCTGCTCTGGCACATGTTGATAATGAACCGCTTGTGTTTCCCACAGTGGATTGCAAATGTAAATCTAGAGTTATTTCAATGGCACTGTTACCGGGAAACCCACCTTGTCAGCGTATACATCCCTTGGTGGTGGCGGTGGTGGTGGTGGTGGAGCACAAGGGATGGAGCTCCCCTCCCCGTCTCTCCGCTCGCCAGGGCCCGTCCACGGCCCGTCCACGGCCGACTGTTGGCCCCTTCCCCGCCCTGTCCTTGAATGGACAGGAAAAGTATGGAGGACTCTGAGCTCGCTGGCCGCAGACTCTCCGTGCCACAGGCGGAAAAACCTAGTGACCCCTGTCGTCAGGCCTCGGTGGCAGCTTTACCAGGGATTCAGGGGCCTCAGGGGTCCGCTGGGTAACAGCACGGCTAACCTGCCGGACACACTCACAGGCAAGTCCAAGTCGCCCTCCCTCCCAGGGTTAAATTTGGCTTTGGACACACTCTCTACCGTAAACTATTAGCATTGCTCGACTCGCTTGTTAGGCTGAGCGACAGGGCAGCTGGCCAATGAGTACATGTTCTATGTCTGTCTGGCCACAAGTGCTACCGTGGTCTAAATTTAGCCCCGAAAGTCTCTCCTATCACGGGGGGCATGACTTGGGAGATGAGCAGCCATTTGCGTCCTCAAGCTACAAATCACAGCTTGAATGCAAACAGAGTCCAATGGTGGGCTGTAAACTGTGCAAGAAGAGGTGTCAGCTTCCCAAATGTGTGATGCAAGGTGACATACATTACAAAGTTATTGTAAGTTCATTGTCTTGTCAATTACTTGTTTGTCAAGTTGTCAGACATTTTATTGACTGTACATACGTATATACAGCTTTAACCCATCTATTATTTTTACATAGATTTTTTTACATTGATGGGCCCCTTACACATGAAACACACACCCACACGCATGCACACACACACACGCACACACACACACACACACACACACACACACACACACACACACACACACACACACAGTGAGCCAAAATAGAGAAAATAGCATGTTTATGTTTAACACAGTAAAATAAAATACACAGCTATTTGCTTAATAAATGATGGGTCTTAGTGCGAATGTGTTAATGCCAATTCTACCAGGAGGTCATGTATGGGAGATAAAAAAACATTTCAGGAAACAAGAGAGAGAAACACTGACATAGCAGGATAGTGATCATAGGCAAACATCCACTCCTACATACATCTTCACACATTAATGAAGCCCAAGCTATACTAATAATGTTAAGAGTTCAACTGGGGACAAACAATATACAATGTCAGTATCTGTAGTGTATCTTCAATATTTCTAAGAATTGTAATTTCAAGATTACACAAAATGACATTTTAATAACATTGATATCCAACAGACCATCTCAAAAGCAGCCTGTATAGTGGTGAGATTCAGAAACCACTCCAAAGAAGAAAAAAAACCATGGCCAGCCATCTAGGCTAGACTTGACAAACCGGCCAATCAGAGAGCAGAGAAGAACACGTTCTTGTTCTGCCTATTCAGTAGTTGAACGATCATGTGGCATTTCTAACAATGGCACCATTTCTTGCGAAGGAAAGGACAGGGTTTACACAAGGTTTCCCGGGAAATTCACATAAGACCGTAAGACACCTTTGATGTGGTAACACACTAATACATTTGTTCAGTTGAAAAACGTTTGACGGTAAATAGACAAGAAAAGCATCCGGATATATTCCCTTCGTTCTAATCATATGAAAACTGTTTCGGTTGGGACAGAATTTAACTGCATTTCTTTGGTCCACGATAGCTCTGGGTATGATTCAGTAGGCCTAAACAAATACAATGAAGTCCAGTTACACCCATATGTTCTAAATCTAAAGTATAATGTAATATGACGTGGTTTTATCATGTGCATGAATTCAATTGCATACACACAAAAGTTTCCTTCCTTATAAGTCCCTTTTTCTCCTTGTATCGCTTTGACTGGAGACGGGAATCACAATGAGACATTAATCGCATACAATTTCAATGAATACAAAGCTAATCATCACTTCTAGTAAATAATAGCTTCCCCCCCCCCCCCAACACTTATATTAATTATATTTTCAAGTATGCTTGGGTCAATAGATTAACAATAAACGATACAAAATACCGCCAAGTCAACTCACTGAAATCATACGCTGCATAATAAATAGCATAAACGAGTACACTCCGAACAACCAGATATACAGAATACGTAGCCTCTAGCGCGGTGCGCACCGTGGCCTCAGAAGGCCGAGCACCGGTCGCCCCTCTCGGCCGAACTCTTCTTCGTCACAGTGAACTTGGGCTTGAGCGATTGGTTGGCTATGAGCTGATTGATCTCGTTTTGCCTGTAAGTGGACATCTTCTGGCCTATCCAAGCCACTTTGGTCTCTTCCTCGGAGCCCTGGGCGCAGCGCGAGCAGGCCCTGCCGATGAGGTACACCACCTCGGCCAGGTTGAGCAGCACACAGATGCCCGACACGGCCAGCATGAACACCGTGAAGATGGTCTTCTCGGTGGGCCGCGACACGAAGCAGTCCACCGTGTTGGGGCAAGGGAAGGAGTCGCACTTGACCAGGCGCACCATCTTAAAGTCGGGGTAGATCAGGTAGAAGATGTAGAGGAAGGCCACCTCCAGGGCGATGCGGAACACAATGCTGATCATGTACGTCCACCACAGCGCGCCGCTGATCTGGAACTTCTGGTTCTTGATGTGCTCCAGCTCCTTGGGGCTGCCGCGGCCCGAGCGCTTCAGGATCTTCTTTTCGACGTGGCGCCGGTGGGCCACGTGCATGGCCACCAGCAGGGCGGGCGTGGACACCAGGATGAGCTGCAGAGCCCACAGGCGGATGTGGGAGATGGGGAAGAACTGGTCGTAGCAGACGCTGTTGCAGCCGGGCTGCTGCGTGTTGCAGGTGAAGCCCGACTTCTCGTCGCCCCAGACGCTCTCGGCAGCCACCACCAGCACCAGGATGCGGAAGATGAAGATGACGGAGAGCCATATGCGCCCGATGCCCGTCGAATGCCGGTTTACGCCGCTGATCACGGCATAAAAGGACCCCCAGTTCATCTTTGATTCCAGGTCTGCAAGGGGGGGGGGGGGGGGGGGGGGGGGCAAAGGTCAAATTTAATGAGCTCATCAGGAGAACAAAAGACATTTTCACATTTAATAATAATCCAAGCCAACAAAACAAAAAGGTTACTTACAAAGATAATAATGCAAAATAAATAAACAATCAAGCTTGCTGCTTACAAAGTTCCTTTCTCAGTTATGATTTACAAGTTAAACTTAATGTTCTGGCCCAACCATGTTTTATCTCAATACATTTAGTCCATACAATTATCTCTGATAGGTTGGCATAGTTTTAAGTCTCAAATTTACCAGGCACAGCCGATGGCGTGAGCAGCACAAGTGGTGCCTGGTCCCGAGATTAACATCTTCAGGTGTAGCCTGGACATGTGGTTAGATTTGGTCAAAGTATAAAGCCAAAGAACGGAAGAGGATCGGCAAGTTGTTTGTTGGTGGTATAAGAGCCTGCGGCACAGCCTACCACCGGCCGCCGTCACAAGACGCAAGAAATAGAAGCCAATTGCAGATCATTCACAAAATCACGTGGTCGGCGAACCTTGTATTAATACTGTAACTTCCAACCTGACCTCCAGTTCAGCGGCAGCTCGGGCTGCCAGAGAATGCAACAGAAATGTTCCAAGAAACGGCCGATGCAGCCACCTCAGTAGGAGGAACAGTGTTTTTTCCCCTCTGGCACAGTCACACTACTATTGTCAATAGGAATGCCTAGATGCCGCAGTTGCAACAAACACTTCCATACCAAACGGCAGTTTTATTCAGAAAACGAGAGAATCGATGATAAAATGCACAACAGCTTGACATCTCTGTCACCTACATTTTCCACACCAATCGTGACTTCAGTCTGGTTAATGTTAGTACAAATCTAACTGAATAAAAGGTTGGAATGTGGGGTTTACCTTCAGCTGTGGTGGTACACAAAAATGTGTACAAACGTGGTAAAAATTAAATACAATATTGTGCTTTTTCACAAGCCAAACGGCTGGATAGCAAACACCAGGCGTTTGGAAAATGCTAATCATTCCTCCACCACTTGCCACTGCCCTGCACCATGGCAGTCATATGCTCTTATATAATCCATTTACATACAATGGCGTCCTTCATCGGGCTGCAACAAGACTCTTTAGAATTCGGATCAAACGCCTCGATTTCCACCCACCCCGAGCAAAATGAGGAATCTGTGTGGACACAAAAGGGCCAAGGCTGACACATTATTTATTGTGTTTGGCCGGCCGGGGACGTAAAGGTTGCCTAGTCGCTGTCGAAGAGCGAGAAGACGGTCAGCTTGTGGTTTTGCGAAGTTGCTCAACATGGACGACAGCAGCGATATGAAGATATAAAGTGAAGCTGCAAAACGTTTTTTTAAAGTTATTTTATTTTCTGAAGCGCACCTTACAATTCTTATTGTGACAAAACCTATTTGGGCCTAGTATGAGTGGCTGTTATAATTTGACACATTTATCCAATGGATTATTCATACCCAGAGATATTTTTATTAAAACACCAGTCGGGCAGCTCTTAAAGGCCACATGTTGGCCAGATGTTGTTGTTGTTGTTGTTGGTCTTGTCGCCGACATGATAGTGTATTGGCTAGGATGTTTGACTCCCAGCAAAAAGCCCTAGCATAATGACATCTACAGATGTCACATCTGACGATGCTGGCAGAAGCTTTGTCTGCTCATATCGATTAACACAGCCATACAGTACCAGGCCCATGCATGAGAGTCACACAATGCATCGGTTTGTTGTGCGCTATCAGATGGTAGCTTCCAGTGCCACGAGCGTTTCTGCGTCACTTTTGACAAACTTGAACAAGGGGGGGCGTCGGTTGGCCAGGTCATTTTTGAATGAAATATCTGTGTTTGTATAAACATTAACATAACAATAAACCAGTTTACACGTGACATATTCAATGTTGGAGAGAAATGTGATCATGGAGCAGTTTTGACAAACACTTCACAAAAACAGGAAAATCTGAAGTATTGGAATATTAGGCTTATAATAATGACATTTTAATATATGTGTATTATATGTATTCATTATGAACAGGTTGAATAGCCAGTTTTCTGTTGGAAGACAATATATTCAATATTGTGCCACTACGACTCCAAACCTGCAATTATAGTATTGCATATACAAAGTAAAGACAGATATAACGTAAAGACAGATTTCCGTGGGCTGTGTACCAACTTAAACAAACAACCAACTAACAAAACAAAAACAAACTTTTCGCTGAATAACACGTTTTTTTCAGAACAACTTTCTTCCTGTGTAGCATGAAATTAGGTATTTCTGCCAGTCGGCCTCTTGCTTTTTCATCTGAAGCTGAAAATTGCCTAAGAACAGAAAAGAAACAAAACATTCAGTAATAGCACGTGTGTGTGTGTGTGTGTGTGTGTGTGTGTGTGTGTGTGTGTGTGTGTGTGTGTGTGTGTGTGTGTGTAGGAGGGATACAGGGACTACACACACAGCTGAATCTCTGTAGATCCTACTTACCTCGTTTAATTCCGCCAACCGCTTTCATTTTGTCATGTTTCGCATGTCCATTCTGTGCCAATCTCAGAGAGAGTGACGCTCCTCTCCTAAAACAAACGACAATCATATTATTAATATTTCATAATCATATTATTGTAGAATATCTATTCATATTCGTTTTTATATTGTAATATTGTTTTTTGTGATAAAGCTTCAATATAATATTATACAAGCTACTGCCTTTGTCAACACATTCTTTTTACGCATTTATAGACTTTTTTTTTTTCTTCTTGTACGCTATGCCAACCACTGCCGCAATAAATTGATTTAACATTTTTATTTTTGTACTTTCTGCAATAGCCAGCAATACGTTAACCATTGTGCTGCCAATATTTATAATGCGAATAACAACATATATTTTGGAATAAAAATGCATACTACTCAAAAACAGCATCAGTCACAAATCACCATGCAATCTATGTATTCCTGTACATCTATCTATAGTCATCAGTCAACCTTTGACCTGGGAAGTAGAACTGTCTCGGGGCAAGGGGGGTGTGGGGTGTGTACTTTTTGAACGTTCGTTATCTTTTAAAGGCTTCCTTCCCCAGGGAAGGCTGTTCAACCTGAGAGTACCTCATGGCACCCATCTTGCCCTTCTCCAGGAACAGCTGGACGGTGACGGTGGAGCCGAGCGGGTGCAGCCGGGCGTACAGTGTTCTGTTCTCCGCCATGGCTTTGAACCAGGAGACCGCTTCCTCCGTCCAGCGCCTTCCCTCCACCGGAGTCACCTGAAGGGTGGGATGCAGACCGGCAAACGCCGTGCAGTGTGATAATTCATTTTGCCCCATCACGGGAAGCGGAGATAAGACTGTGACGGATCACCGGGATAGAGGAGGACAATTATATCCAGGCCGCGCTCCCAGAGCCCGCGGTATAAGGCCATGTGCTTAACCCTTTCCCCCGTCCTCGCCACCAATCTCCTCAACAGGATTTATACATCTACCATTTAGGCATTCAGCAAACGCTTGTACCCAGAACGACTTGCAGTGAATCATTTGTGTATATACCTGACATGCAGGAGCAGGTAGGGGTCAGGCATCTAGCTACAGGTAGACTGCCGACATTGGCTTTCGAACCCAGAGCCTTTTTGGCCGGGAGTCAAACACCCTAACCTCTAAACTATACTGCCCCCCCCCCCCCTCCTCGATATAAATATATAACTTACATAGCTCTGTAATAAAAAAGAAAGAAAAAAAACACGAGACAAGAGCTTCCAGTAAACCAAACGGGGAGGTGACTCACGTTGGCCAGCGAGACCTGGGCAGCCTGGAGGGGCAGGGCTGCCATGCCTGGTGTCAGGTAGCACACGTTGCGCAGGGAAAGGCAGGCGGTGTCGCCGTGGTCCAGCCTCATCACCTCCACACTGATGTTAGACACACCGCCACCAGCCGCCTCACCACTCTGATCATCTGAACAAGTGGCAATACACATGAGAAACCCGACAGAAAATAGATATTTTTTGGCAGATGCTGCCACTTGTAATGGGACAGGCCGCATAGTTAGTAAGTCTCCTCTCCTGATAAGTGGGAGACAATGCAAAGTGACATGCTACCACCTAGGGGTAAGAGTGTGCTAAGGCATGTAGGCAGCACCTCCACTGACGCCGCATATCTTTATAACCTGGGCCCTGCACCACTGCTCCTGCTCCGAGAAGAACGCCATTACCAGGGTTCCGATGTCTGGAACGCTGTTTTCCTCTGCAAACAAGCGGCCGTTCCAGCTGTTTTGATGAAGGGGAAAAAATCTTGTTTATATGTTTACACACGCTAGTTTAACGTTGATCAAATCAGGGACAGATGTACAAGTGCCGTCAGTAACACTGTTAGGATTTGTGGACAGCGGAACAGGGGAAAACAATAGACATGGCAACATGTTGGTAACAACTCACTCTTTGACGAGGGCCCGCTGCTTGGCCATTACATCTGGATGCTGGATGTAGAAGTTTCCAGGGGTGAGAATATGAGAAACCACAACCTCCATTTCTTTAAACGCACAGATCTCAAACTCTGGGATGCTAGCGTGTCTGCTCAGTTGTATGGTTTTGGCCGGTGCAGAACACCATGTGGTGTTTGTACACTGGGGACTTTGTGGCGTTTCCACGTGGTCTTCTGCGAGGGTTTCATCGTGGCAGTTTTCCCCTTCATTTTGCTGTTGTTCAGTTGCCACTTGTTCCACAGGACCAGGTGTCTCCTGTTTGACCACTTCTCCCATGTCCCACAGTTCAGTCTTTGTGAGGATCATGCATGAGTAGATCAGAGTCCCCTTCGACTCTACGCGCTTCACTCTGAACACCGGAACATCGCCTGCGTTAGCCGATAGCGTCGCCTTTGGCGTCGATGCTTCGATACACCTACTACTACTACTACTACTACCACCACCACCAACGCTACTCTGTACTCTGTTTCGTGATGGTGTTGGTGATGGACAACTCGCATTGAGGTGTAAATTACTTCTTAACTGTGTAAAAGCGGCCTCCATCACACCTTGCTTTTCCATGTTTGTTCGTAGGAAGTGCAATAGCTGAGCAGCTGTTTGTTTCTGGTGATTCACCAGGATGTCACGCTCGAGTTGCCTGAAAGTGAGTTGTGCGTTCAGAAGAATATTTGTAGAATGAGGATCGCTGATTTTCTGGGACATTGTTTTTGTTGGAAGTACCTCCTGACATTGGTTAATTCGAGGAGGCTCACCCTTTATGCTCACTTGGGGTTTCTCCTTAAACATAACAAGCTCATTTTCTTCTATTTGAAAATCAGAAGATGGATCGGTAGTTCCAGCATCAGTGCTTCGGCTGGGCTTGAGGCTGTAAAACACGTCATTGTTGACAGCTTCAGGGTCTAGGAGCAGCTTTAGCTGTTGAAGAGCGAGTGTTGCTCCAAGCACCTGGATCGTCTTGGTTATGGAGCTAGCCAAAAGCACATTCTGTAAAATGGGGCCAAACTTAAGAACATCAGCTGTCAAAACGACTTTGTCTGGAAATAGATATAGCTGGTTTGTGTCAGAGGCCTTGACACAGAATTGTGGATCTGCAATATAAGAAAATATATATTAGGCCTAGCCTATATAATATTTTCTGCGTTTGCCAGGTGGTACGCATGGGCTAGTGAAATGACAGTTATAAATATAGTTATGTTGGAGGAGCATATCGACGTCACAACTCACCAGTTGTGACGTCTTGTAATGCGGTTATGAGATGGTGTAAAGTTTGGCATTTTGAATCCAAGCTCTTCGACAGTTCAGAGTACCGAGTGGTCGAACATGACACGTTCAAGACACGTTGTACCTCTTCACTGGCCTGTGTAGGGAAAACACACATGCTATACTATCAACATACTATACATACTATCAACTATAGCTTCATGCTTATAAATATGACATAATAATAGACAGGCTAGCTTAACAGGCAGCTCATTAGAAGTGATGCGTGGCTGAAAAGTGGAGTGCTATTTTGATTCCTTCATTTGTCATCAAGGCGAAATATCTGTAAACAAATGCTTTTTTTTTTAAAAACACACCCGGTTAGTAAAGTTGCGAAGTCCTTGGTCAAGTGTTTTTCTGGCGTTTTCCAATTCAAGGAGCTTGTAAATTAGCAGGCCATTCGGCGTCATGTTTGACAATGAACGCTTGTTTCAATGGAGCCGCGCGTTCTTGATTTTGATTGAATGACGTCACTGCCTGACTGGGTGCGGGGGGGGGGGGGGGGGGGGGGGGGGGGGGACGCCC
>OOFB01008332.1:17530-28363 GCA_900323305.1 Trachyrincus murrayi | reverse complement strand
GCCGCGGGCCGATGCCCTCCGCTACCTCCGGGTAGTCGATCTGCCGTGGGGAGGAGGCAGGGAAACACTGTTACGCTTCTGTGTTAAATAGGGCTGTAACCGACTCAGAAGTTTCAGAGTCGACTCAGATTCCTCAGTTCAAATCGACTATTCAACGACTCATGGCAGAAAAAAAAGAAAATGAGTTAAGTTAACATACACAGCTCCTCCAGATCGTTTTACAATAATGGTCCAGATACTTTTTCCTGTATCTTAAGCCTCTATCACATTTTATGCGGTTATTATAATGCACATAAAAAAACGATTGGTCGACTCTGGGCTCACTGAACGACAATTCGACTAGTTGACTTTTAGGGTACAGCCCTAGTGTTAAACAATCCAATCCTAATGGCTATACACAATGACTCTAATTATTCCAAAACGCAAGGAAAATTCATGATAAATAAAACCAACCTGGAATAGCAGGGACTGCTGACCACTCTCTGGATCCCTCTGTTTGGTCACTAGTGATGAATAAAAACATATTGGTCATATATATTACAAATATTACATTTTCAATAAAATAAAATGGCTCAGCTTTCACCCATACAGGCAGCCTACCTTTGTATCCGGGTCGTCCGATCTTTACAAACTTCTTAACCTCGACTTTCACTTTCTCCGGAGCTGGCTGAGCGGGAGCTTCTTTTGCCTCTTTAGCTGCTCTTCTTGCCCTGTAAACACAACATAATGGTTGTAAACACAACATAATAGTTGTAGACATACAGTTTGATCTTCGTGACAGGAGATTGGGCTGGTGTAAAAGAAGAGATGTGAACTTACAAGTTGGTCTGATGCTTCTTTCCTTGCGTGTGAGCTAAATAGCTGCCCTGTAAAACGATTGAACGGAAGGTCAGAGGTCATTTGTTGTATAGGTCTAAAACAAAAGGCTTTGGTTAGACAACGAGTTTCAGTGTGCATCCTTACCTCATTATTGTGAAGAGTTAGACAAAGTTTGCACTCGTATGAGCCCAAGTGATTTTTCATAAAATATGGGTCTTTGTTGATGTCGATGGTCTCCAGAGCCAACTGCCGCAGCCGTTCTCGCCGATCACGGTTGCTTTCAGAGGTGGAGGCAACCCCACCACTCCCCGTCTTACCGCCGGCTCTGTGTTGGAAATCCATCTCTGCAGGGTACTCAAATACACAGTACAGTCGGCACAGTAAACACTGTATAGACCCCTGCCAAGTCCCTGTTGGGTTGAAAAAGTAGTTTACTTTTCACAGTTCAATCACCAATATCCCCTGTGGAATGATCTGTTCGGATAGTTTCCTCTCTGATTATGTGTTTCATTGCATATACCATATAACTCAACATTGGAGCAGAGCATAATTTGAGTAACAGACCTCCTGCATGCGCAGTAACGTATAGTGGTTGAAGGAATACCTGCTAGCTTAACACAGTAACAGGCTATCTTGAAGTGATGGTAAGCTAATGGAGGTTAGCATTGTGTTCTAAGTTTTTGGTAACTCGTAAGAAGAAAACGCGTATTCCAAAACGCAGCTGTGCACTTAACGCCAGAAATGTAACTTAAATATAAGGATCTTTTAAAAAAATATGTACATTAAGCATTTGTTTTGCCTTTCTTAAATACACTTACCAGCTCGACGTTGTGATCACGCCGCTGAAGATTGAATGAGTACACACTGCGCATGCGTAGGATATTGTATATCTTTATTGACAAATAAGTACGACAATCACAATCGGTTAATAAACTCCCATAACATTGACTCTTTCCTCAATATTAAACATATTAAATGCTAATTTAATATATTTTATTATTATACATTTTAGTTCTATGCTCAAATAAAGTAATATATCGATGTACATGAATTACCACCTTATTTGTCCCCTAATGCACGCCGTACTACCCTGATCTCCTATTTCCTAGTAGTGAGGAGTGTCTGCTAAAGGCGAAAGTGACCAGTTGTTGATGGAGCTGTTGTTGGATTTCGCCGTTGTGTTTCCGCAAAATGACCAGCCACGATCGAACACATTTCCAAACTATAAGCTAGATAAGTAGAGCGTTGTGTTCGGCGATTGCATTGGCCCGAATCGAACTTGAGACAACTAATAATCGCAGCCACTCAGCTTACCTGTCATCAACCTGGGAGTCGTAATGCGTTTTAACGAGAAGGAACTCGTGTCACTGAGCCGCCAACCTTCAGAAAGGGCAGCCGAGCTGGGAATGAAAGGACCTAAAAAAGGAGATGGTAACGCTTCTCATGTCGATACTTCATACATGACACTCTCGGACCCTATTGTACTTCCGCCTGTTATTTGTGTTTACAACTTATTTCAAGGGTATTTGTCATTATACGTAGGCTATAGCATTGCGTTCAATCACTGTCAAATGTTTTTTAGTGTTTGGGGATGTGTCATTCTAAATCACATTACGATGACAGATGATGACAGTGTCATAGCTGGGTAAACACATGTGTTATTACAGGACGTGTGCGTTTAGGCTTGGTGATGGAATATTATGGGATAGCCTCGTCATTAATGTAATGATCTGTCTGTGTTCACCTTTCCCTCATGTCAGTTTTGTGACTAGGGTCTATCGTTCTCTCCCCCATCTTACAGTTGTAAAGAAGAGATTGGTGAAACTAGTGGTCAACTTTCTCTTCTATTTCCGGACTGATGAAGAGGAAGTGAGACCTCGATACTTTCTTACATTACCCTTAGACATTGTAAATGGCATTTATATAGGCTTCCCATGTATAGCTTGCATGTAGACTTACTTCACTATAATACAATTACTGTAATGAACACACCCCTCAATGTAATTGTAACCTGTATCATGTATTTCTCAGCCCATTGGTGCTTTGCTGCTTGAACAGTGCCGGGTAGAGAGAGAGTCTAGCCATGTCTTCTCTATTGGTAAGTCGCCTTTACAGTATATTCTTTATTCATAATAATACTAACTACTATGTAATATTGCATTGCACATCTATTCATAGAAACTGTGTTTATTTGACTCTCAGACACTTAAACACTCGCATACTCATTTGAAATGTTGTGTTTTTGCATTAATATATCAAACATGCAGCAAAAAATTCTTGAAATAAGCATTAGACTTTACTCCATATCACACTACAATTTGATCACAAATATGTGAATTGGATGTTGTTCTATGTATTAATGTTAATGTTTATGTTCTGTTGCAGCATTTCTAGACGAAACAGAGAAAAGGTACATGTTCGAGTGTGACTCTGAAGAACAATGTGGGGAGTGGATAGACTCCATCATTAAAGCCAGGTAACGCGTCTCTCCATACATGTATACTATCACATGAACGGTGCATGTAACTCTATCTAGGCCCCAGGGGGGCATGAAGGCATGATGCTAATGACCTCATTATTTGTTGACCTGTGGTTTGACTGTGAATTTAAAATGCAAATAATTGAACACACATTCTCTAACATCTCTCCTTCATCTCCTTTCTTTACATACAGTTATGAGTTCATGCGGAAGAACCTTATATTCTATCGTACTGAAATCCACAGACTGACTGGCAAGGTGAGATACTTCATAGGGGATATTATACCACGTTATAGTGGCTTCAGTGGGAATCAAACCTTCAACTGAATCAGTGTTGGTACCATGCTTACCCTGTCACAGGACATAAGCAACGACAACATTCATTCACAAAGTCTAACACTTTTACAATTGCTAACTGTGCCCTTTCTGTGTCTTTATGTGTTCTCTAACCCTATGCGTTTGACCCACTCAGGACCCCTTGGAACAGTACGGCATTTCAGATGAAACCCGTTTCCAGGTCAGCAGTGGACTCCAGCTTAAGCCTAAAGATACCTCGTCCATGTAGCCAACCGTCCTTCATGTCCAGGTCCCTGTCTGTCCAGGTCCCTGTCTGTCCAGGTCCCTGTCTGTCCTTCTGCTGTCACTATTCTTCTGCTGTCTTTCGGATGTAGCTAGTTGATGTTTTGTCCTCTCATTCCAATGGTCGTTCCTGTTTTCAAATAATTGCATTTTCCTATACTGTAGATTTTTTTATTTATTTCATCAGTGTCCTATTTGTTTCTAAATGTTTATCTTTCCTAAACCAGAGATACTAGTACAAAATGAGGGCTGAAATATGTTTTCATTCAATACTTGTAGTGGGAGAAAAAGAAAAGACCAAACATTTGTCTGATTTTAGAGATGATACATACCTCCTACATTGCCTTTCTTAGCTGTTATATTTGCCTGCACTGTAAATACTTTTGTTACTACTAGGATTGTCTAGATAAGATAAGATAATGTGATTATGCAAACGTCTGGTACCTATGTACTTATCGAGACATGTTGAGGTTGTAAGTCTTGACTTGCATGGTAACCCTGTGGTGTAATTGTGGCATTGGCCAATTCAGGAATTTAGAGACTCTGAATATGTTTTTCTTATTGGAAAAGCTTTGGCAATGCACTTTTACCTTCACCTGTTTTGGACAATACTGTTTTTTTTAACTGTAGACATGAGCCACACATTTCTTAACCATCAACATCGCATTTGAGAATAACACTGTTAAATCTTTTGACATATGTTTACTAAATTACTTAAATTGCTCTGTAAAATGTTGTACTTGCTATTATTACCATTGCTGGAGAATATGAGAAATTGCTCTCTAGCTGTTTTTTTAATCAATCTAGAGCTAATATATGATCTAGGGATTTACTATTGAATGTTTATCTTTTCAAATGCTTTGCACATGGGGTATGTTTAATCTGTACTTTATTTTATTGTCATTTAGTACATTCACTTTTCCAATGAATCTATAGAATCTATTTTTTTTCCTAATAAATCTATCCATGACATCTGTTGTGTTCCATTAAGAATCAAATTATTATTATTGTCAATGATGCTGTGACCAATTTAAATGATGACAGAATGCATTGTGACAGCTTGAATGTCGTACTGCTAATAATATCTGCCCCACTTATCCCATTCACACTACCAGCTGTTTGGGGGTAATCTGTGATACCGTACTATGTAATACTACATAACCCCTCAAAGTGTTCTTTTTGGCAGTAAAGACTGAAAGATATATATATATCTTCAGACCCACTCGGTGTTCTGTATTGTTACACTTTCTTTGTCTTTAGCAGTACATTTTAACTACATATCTCAGCCTGAAACAGCCACTGGGAGGTGTGACTATTATAATCGCAATATATCATATATCAATATATCAGCCAATGTGACTGATCTCTATCTTTCTTGCGTTGACTGCAAGTGAATGAAGAATGACAGGACCTGTCCAAGAACCATGATCCGAAACACACGTTTCCTTAGCAACCCACAATGTGTGATTCAAAAATCGTGACGTCACGTATTTCCCATCGGTCTTAGCGAGCTGCTGATGTTCCGAAAAAACATTTGTATTTTGTTTACTCCGTTTTGAGAACTAAACGTTTGAAATCAACAGCATTTCATATACAATAAACACGAGCATCTTGATTGATTGTCAAGTAGTCCATCGACGGCGAGATCAACGGTGGACGGTACGTATTCCCGTGCAAAAATGTGGACGAACATTGTTCTCAAGGCATTTTGCTAGGTCGTTAGCATTAGCTCACCGTTAGCTACAGTAGTTTATGTGTGTTTATTTAGCTGTGCGAGCCTTTGCAGGAATCGTGGCTTTTGCGTTTTCCTTAATTGTCCCTATATTGTTGTTGTGTCCATTTGACACCGGATGATTACTCTTTTAGATCTATTAGCTTGATCGTTTTGCTAACGATGATATTTTTTTTTTACGACAACCACATAATGGTGTAGCAGTACGTAGAGTTAATCGGAAGGTCCCAGAGCATCCGTGGCCGGTCCAACCTTCATTATGCCTTCATAACTTTATTATACCCTCATAACGCACCGCTGGGTTGAGTCCGATTCATGTATTTACTGGATTAACGCATACTATAAAACCAGCAGGTAACGCCTTTGAATTGTTAAAATATAGGCTGTGCTGTTTCCATTTCGCTTTTTTTCCCACAAGTGGGTCTAGTTTTTATATCCTTTCGTGGATTTTTATTAAAAACGTGTTTACTTTTTTTCCTTTAGTCATGGACCAGGACTATGAAAGTAGACTGCTCAGACAAATCAACATCCAGGAAAATGCGAGCCCCGTAGTAAGTAAAGAAGTATTATTTCATGTACTCAATCTAACAATTGTCATTGTTTTCTCGCGAACATCATTGATATTGACAAGGTCTATCAAGCATATACAATCCAACGTATGTAAAATGTTTTGTAGTGATGCCATCTATCAAGTCTACTTGTATGGCACTCTTTATGTGTAAAATAATCTGTCTGTACAGTACAGTTTTAACAAAATGCTGATAAATTGGATTTTTATTGCTTGCTTGATTTAAGTATGGGAGCTTTTCTTCGCAGTAAATGATACTAGCTTCACCCAAAGACTATTCTTTGCGTTAAAAGGGTGTGCCACTCTACACATTAGGAGCACAAAGATGTGTTAACCCACTGTTGCTTGCATCTAGTTTGTGTGCAATATAAACATAATCAATCAATTGTATACAATGTCACCATATATAATACCTCACACAGCAGCTCTTTGTCTTAACCGCTCTCTCTCTCTCTCTCTCTCTCTCTCTCTCTCTCCTGCGCCGCGTAGAAGGCCATTGCGGGAGTACGAGCTCTGACGCCAACCAACTCGCCCCTGTCCTCCCCTAGTAAGCACGGAGACCGCTTTATTCCCTCACGGGCAGGGGCCAACTGGAGTGTTAACTTCCATCGCATCAACGTGAGTCTTATTCCACTGTCACCCGTGTTTGACCACATATTGAGTATGAGTCATGAGTCTGAATCATGGTTCTCCTGTTTCAACCCATCTATGTTTTAAGTTGATTTTTTTCCACTGTAAGATGGAACCATTTGTAGTCCTAGTTTTAGTAATTAGTTTTTGCATAAATTATGAATCGCTTTACAGTAACATTTCCCAACCCCTGGGCCAGTGGTTTGTGTTTTAAAGACAACAATATTATTTATGCATAATTCATTCTCAAAACGACTTGAGGATTTGTGGTTTTTGTATAACAACATACTTTGAGCACTTACACACTTTTTTTTAATACTAGGAAATCGAGAAGTCGCACAATCAGAACAGAAAGACCAAAGACGGCACAACAGATAATAATAATAAAGGTATTTCATCTGTCTTTATCCATCCATTCTCATTTCTTCTTTCAACCCCCCCCCCTGTATATAACTCTCCTGGTCTTATCTTCCTCAATTAGTTTTGAAAAATAAATGGGATTGAACCGAAGGGTGAATGTTCCATGTTTGAATTTTTGCCAAGATTGCCAAGTAATCCTTTTGTCAACTTTGTCTGTCTGGTCCTGTGTAGCCGATGGGCTGGCGTACTCTGCGCTGCTAAAGAACGAGCTGCTGGGAGCCGGTATAGACAAGGTCCAGGACCCCCAGTCGGAGGACAGGCGCCTGCAGCCCTCCACTCCCGTCAAGAGAAGCCTTTTTAGTGTAGGTCAATTCTGTAGCTCAGCCGGTGCGGAACTCTACGTTATGTAGTGAGGAATTAGAAGGCTTGTGTCACATGGGCCCAACGTTTACATTGTGTCCTGTGTTGTAGTATTCCGTAAGTGCCAAACGGGCTCTTCCAGAGGAGGATGGCAACGCAGTCTCACCGTACTCTCTGTCCCCTGTCAGCAGCAACAGGTACTTCATTCCGTTCATTTGTCTTAAAGATAATCAAAAAATAAATACTACTTCACTTAAAATCGGACTACTTTTAATTAAAAAAAATCTGATGTCTTCTGCCTCGCAGCCAGAAACTGCTTCGGTCGCCAAGGAAACCCACGCGAAAGATCTCCAAAATCCCGTTCAAAGTGCTGGATGCTCCGGAGCTTCAGGACGACTTCTACCTGAACCTGGTGGACTGGTCCTCCCTCAACGTCCTCAGCGTAGGACTGGGAACCTGCGTCTACCTGTGGAGCGCCTGCACCAGCCAGGTGTGTTGGGCCTTTCCGGAGATGTTTTAAGAAAGAGAGAGATTTATTCAATGAGCAGCTGTGCTTCCTTTAGTTTTCGGTGTTTAATGTGTGTCTCCTGTTCTCTCTGTCTTTTGAAGGTGACTCGTCTGTGCGACCTGTCTGTGGAGGGAGACTCTGTGACATCCGTAGGCTGGTCAGAAAGGGTGAGCATTTCATACGTTTTTGTGAGAGAAAAAAAAATCATTAACTAGTCAGTATAAAAAGCATATTTTAGATTTTATCTGTATTTTACACAGTCCATGAGCGTTACGCCCACACCAGAGCTCAGCTGGTCATGTGGTGTTTTAATGCACCAGCACGGCAGCGCTATGCTGCTATACATTTCACTTTCACTTTTTATGTCAGGACGTTCCTGGCGGGCGGTCATCATTTTGAAACTTGTCGAAAGCGCGGGGAACTCCGCCTACCCGGGGCAGCTACTAACGTTGTCGAACGAGGCTATTTTATACAGCCTCAACAACAATGCATGACTGCGCAACGGCGAAGGCTTTTGACTACTTAAATAGTAAAAAATAGAAAATCAATATGTGGCGGTCAATGTTGATATTGTGGCGGGCCGCCACAAATAATCAATGTATGGGAAACACTTGTGTATATGGAATGTTCTACACGGTGAGCATGCCAGGTGGCATTCTCTTACAGTAATCTTTCCATCTTGTGAAATTGATCCATTAAGGGCAATAGGTCATTCTGCTTATGAAATGTGAGGTTTTATTGTGTTTTCCTCCCTGTAGCTACCCAGTCAAGTACAAAATGTCAATACTCTACTCGGCCTGTGTCGTCTCACCTGGGGAGTGGGGTAGGAGCTGTGTGTAATACTGACATGGGGGGTCCCATGCGTTTCAGGGTAACCTGGTGGCGGTGGGCACACACAAGGGCTACGTTCAGATCTGGGACGCGGCCGCAGGGAAGAAGCTCTCTGTGCTGGAGGGACACACGGCCAGAGTGGGTGAGTGACCCTCCGTGATGTCATCATCATCATCATGGGACAGGAGACCCAGTTATCGCTGATCTTAACTGCTTTTTAAGGTCGTGGAGGAAGAATGAAATCCGGCAGCGCTTTATAACTCGTGTTCATCAATGTTTATACAGCCTAAGCTTTGCACACATATGGACCATAAAGCCATAAAGGCAGGGCTAATTTTTGAGAAAAGAAAAAAACAAGAGAATTCGATCTGGCATTCAATTGATTCATTCAAATTCAGTTCAATTCAATTTAAAGTCAACAAATCGAATTCAATGTGCTAAAGGTCATTCATTGTGTCAGAGAATAAAGCGAGTTTTCCAACCGTAATCTTATTCAACTCTGAACGTCTGCAATCAGACAGACAGGCGCCGTGGCATTTTTAAAAAACTAGCACACTCGTGGTGATAGCGTTAACTGCCATTTTAGTGCCTTCACTATCATAGGCTCGTGCCTCATGCTCAAGCACATGCGTGTGAGATCAAATTCTCTAGCCTCAAATGACAGCAGCAGGCAGTAATCACGACCCCAGATCAGTGGCAGTTAAAAATTTAAATAAGTGTGAGAAAAAAAATGAAAACAAGCCTTTATAACGAGACATATTTTGAGACGGTGTTGATATGGACACGTCATCATTTT
The DNA here is from genome assembly GCA_900323305.1 of Trachyrincus murrayi. Lineage (NCBI taxonomy): Eukaryota > Metazoa > Chordata > Actinopteri > Gadiformes > Macrouridae > Trachyrincus > Trachyrincus murrayi. The sequence continues at coordinate 18,701 of OOFB01008332.1, read as the reverse complement.
ATACAACCGTGATATAGCGTTCTATCGTGAAATTGGTCAACCCTAGTGTGTATTCCTAGCCTGATATCAGACAGAATTGTCAACTCGTTACACTCCACTTCCATCTTCAGTCTGACATTGCCTCCGCTCTAACCGATTTCCGTGGGGGAGGGGGATTAGATTTTCAATTCAATCACAAGGGACCAACCTATCCGCCTGAATATATATATATATATATATATATATATATATATATATATATATATATATATATATATATAACGTCATTTTAAGTAGACATTGGCAAGTTGGCAGATGAGACTCTTCCCAAATCCAGTGGGGAGAACGCAAAAAACATCTCCCCTTTGAATAAATGCCTTCAAAGCAGAGTGCTGTTCGGATTTCAGTCATTTGACGTTTAATGGATTTAGAACGGCCTCGCTAGCAGCGTCTCGCTTGTCTATAGCGGTCGCCAACTGTTGTTATTACGCCTCCTTGGTCCCGGCGCACAGCTTGATAACGGCATTAGTCCCGCCCGTGGCGCTGATTGGCTAACCGTTAGTCCCCCCCCCGCGGCGCTGATTGGATCGGTCGCTTTTTCAAACCGAGAAACCGCAGTTTCATGTCACGGTGCCAGACCTGAATCTGTCCACTCAGTGGAGTGGGCGGATTCAAAGGTTTGGACCCAGGCAAAGTGTATTCCTATGTATCATTGTGAATGCGTTTGCCCGCCAGGTGCCTTAGCGTGGAACGCCGACCAGCTTTCGTCAGGGAGCCGCGACAGGGTCATCCTGCAGCGGGACATTCGGGCCCCGCCCCTCCAGTCGGAGCGCCGTCTCCAGGGACACCGGCAGGAAGTCTGTGGCCTCAAGTGGAGCACGGACCACCAGCTGCTCGCGTCCGGGGGGAACGACAACAAGGTATCACACCAGCGTACCTTCGCCTCCCTCGCGCCTCACGACAGTTGAGCTGTATATTATTATTATGACACTATATTCGGGGTGTACGTAAAAAATCGATTCACGTAAAAATCGCGATTCTTATCTATGATTCTGAATCGATTCACAACTTCCAAAAATCGGATGTATTTTGTCTTAGGTGTGCCTTTGTGTGTTTTGTTTCTCAGTTGGTCAGTCGATAAAACTTTTTCAAATATAAAAACTGAATCGGGAATCGTTTTGAATCTAATCGT
>OOFB01008332.1:0-17510 GCA_900323305.1 Trachyrincus murrayi | reverse complement strand
GCCTCACGACAGTTGAGCTGTATATTATTATTATGACACTATATTCGGGGTGTACGTAAAAAATCGATTCACGTAAAAATCGCGATTCTTATCTATGATTCTGAATCGATTCACAACTTCCAAAAATCGGATGTATTTTGTCTTAGGTGTGCCTTTGTGTGTTTTGTTTCTCAGTTGGTCAGTCGATAAAACTTTTTCAAATATAAAAACTGAATCGGGAATCGTTTTGAATCTAATCGTGAGATACCGAAAGATTTCACACCCCTACAGTCTATTATTGATTAAAATCGCAAAAACTCTTATTCCCCTTTTCCAGTCAACACAAACCAGTCCCCAGCCTGTATGTGGTCATAGCTAGCCCCGGCAAAACACACCACAGGGGACACTTTTCTGCAGCAAATCTTAAAAATAAATCACTATCATGATTCAAAGTGTTGGAATCCACCCCAGTAACCAGCATGCGTTTCACATTATTACTGACACTGATGATTATATTCCTCCTCTGTGTGTGTGTGTGTGTGTTCAAGCTGCTGGTGTGGAACCACTCCAGCGTGCTGCCGGTGCAGCAGTACACAGAGCACCTGGCGGCGGTGAAGGCCATCGCCTGGTCCCCGCACCAGCACGGCCTGCTGGCGTCCGGCGGTGGCACAGCCGACCGCTGCATCCGCTTCTGGAACACGCTGACGGGCCAGCCGCTGCAGTGCACCGACACGGGCTCCCAGGTGTGCAACCTGGCCTGGTCCAAGCACACCAACGAACTGGTGAGTGGGACCCCCAAGGAAGGGGAGAAACCTGGGGTTGGTGGTGGTGGTGGTGGTGGTGGTGGTGCAGACGGGCATCCCCCGCTTAATGTGTCATTAGACGTGGAGTAGAAGAAGAGTGTGCTGACAAAGAAACATAAATACTCCCGACGCCCTCGTCAGGGCAGTTTGTATGAATATTAAATGATCTGTTCTGCCGAGTTCAACTTTGGCTTCTCTTTTGTTATTTTCTCAAATGTGACTCCTATTGAGCTTATGGACTGATTGTCTGTACTACCTGCCATAGATTGTGTTCCCGCAACCGGGAAGGTTTAAAGCTGAAATGACTTGAACTCCTGTTCCTGTATTTAAGCTATACCTAAAGCTGTTTATTGACATTGTGTGATTTATTTTCTCTCTGCAGGTGAGCACACACGGCTACTCCCAGAACCAGATCCTGGTGTGGAAGTACCCCTCCCTCACCCAAGTAGCCAAACTCACAGGACACTCGTACAGAGTACTCTACTTGGTAAGTGTATGCGTGTGTGTGTGAGTGCGTGCGTGCGTGTGTGTGGCTCCGGAAACCATATGCCAGTCATTTTCTTCCCCCTCGGAGTGTATTCTAATGCGGGTCTTTGCAGGCCATGTCCCCTGATGGAGAAGCGATCGTGACCGGTGCCGGAGATGAGACGCTTAGGTTCTGGAATGTCTTCAGCAAGATGAGGTCAACGAAGGTAACCACCACCTGGACTTTCAGATCAAGTGTTTTTCTTTTTTCTATTACTCCACTGACCTCCAGACCCAGTTGTCTGACGTGATCTGATGCTAAGTTGTTTTTTTTCTCCGTTCCTCCTCCTTCAGGAATCTGTGTCGGTACTCAACCTGTTCACCAGGATCCGGTAGTGAACATAATATGGAGCGCTCCCCGGGAGGGAGAGAGAGAGGTGTATTCGGTGCATGCCTTCAGTCAGGGGTCAGAGTTGAATATCTAAATGCTGCCACTCACGTAGAGTACATGCACCTCAGCCGTTTTACATAAGCCCCCGTCTCCCTTAGCCTAGCCTAGCCTAGCCGGCCCAGTCCTAGCTAAAGCAAAGGTTATACTTGGAGGGCGAGGGGTGTTTCTGTGAGCTGGCCATGGTGCACATTTAGAGCTCTCTTTCCTCTCCCTTTGAAGGATGACATCACTGCCTCCCGTAATCCCCCCCACCCTCAGTGATTCTGCTTTGTTTACAGACAGACTTTGTGCATACTTGCCAAATATTAAGTTTGTCTCTTTTATACATGTTTATTTATTTTGTGTTTCCGTTTTTGTTTTACGTATAGTCTTACTAATGTTCTTGTGCCAGGCTGTTGACAGCGAAATTTCTTTTTTTTTTTTAAGATCTATAGAGTTGTGTTTTGTTTCGAATCTGCCTCATGGTGGAAAAAATTGTCAAACTTTTTCATACAATTACATTCTGCTAAAATACAATTGTGTCGCATACATTAATAATTTGTTTTTGTTTTTTTATTAACACTATAAGCTAACAAAAACATTTATTTGATATGCATGATGTAAAGCAAACGGGGCTGGATTGTTTTTTAATTAACTAAAAACGCATGTAAAACATATCTGAGGACTTATCGTATATTGTATAGCCACTGAATGGGTTATTAGAGAAATACTCTTTATAACCATCAGAAATCTTAATCTTAAATCATAAATACTGTAGGCAAACATGTTTGTTATTCAGCTTGTTAATGGCATGCAACTGTTGAGTTGTATTGTCAGGAGAAATATAAGTTTCTAGGTAACATTATGGTATGGGCAGTATTTTTAAAGATACATTGCTGACGCATTTAGTAGGACGCACGTGTTTTTGGACTTTTATTTTTTATTTTTGAGTATGTTGAGTTGGGTGAGCTGTTATTTTTAATTGAACACTATTTATTTTGCGCATCGTTGTTGACAGTAAGTTGTAAAGAAGTGGCATGTTTGGTTTTACTTTGTCTTCTATCTGAGGTAAGCCCACAGATTCAGTTTCAGTACTAAACCTTGTGCACATTCTTTCATGTCCTGGACAACAGAACATTGCTGTCAACTTGAAATGCCCAAGGAATGTTAAGGTAAAAACAACAAATATTTCTGTACTGAGATTAATAAATAATCATATATTGTAAATCATTGTATGGTGTTTTTATTGGTTTCATTACTAACACATTTGTTTAAATATTCTGATATTTTTTACATGTACTGCTGTTCTGATTAATTAAAATGAATGATTAATTTGCACATATTGCACATATGTCATGCCTTATGCTTTATTTGTGCCTATTTACACCTTATTTCTAAACTCTATAGCAACTTACACATGAGGCTGAATGCAAAGCATGACAGCAGCTATGAATTAGTGCTAGTAGGTTTACAAACCCAAGCAGTTGCCAGTGACTCTCGGCATGAGTACAATTTCTTTTCTACAAAGTGCTAATAAGTCAACGCCACAGGTCTAACGAGCATAAAAGTGCCAAGAGAAACACATTAGGTCAACCCAAAGGAAAATAATTTGAAATGAAGACAATTTACACCTCGCATATCTCATCTCACCAAAAATCTCTCCTCCAGTAGAAAGAGATTTCAGTCCATCAAGACCTTAATCATTATGGGCTGCTAAACATGTATTTTCTCCTCAAAGTCTGACAAGTTACCTACCCCTCACTGATGCAGAGACCCTCATTACTTCTACAGCACTACATCAACCCCTCTACACTGCTATTTTTAGCTGTGCCATGCTGAACTGCTGTCTTCTGTACATAACACGCAACAACCACACAACTTGTAGGCTATCTAGAATATCATCTATCCATACTCTGCAATCATTTGGTGGATTTCACAGAGTGAAATACAAACATGGTGTATGCTATTTAGACGTTTTTTGATCTATGGTGAACCCTATGCCTTACCAATGTTGATATTTACGGTCCTGTGTCCACTTCACTTGATCAATGTGTATTTTTTTTCTTCACTTGATAAATTGCCCTCAGGCAGAATTGCTTATTACATTTATTTGCATATGTGATGTGTGGTTATAATGTGGTATTAATATTATATAGTAAATGCATTGTACTTGATGAGAAAGAAATCATGATTTTTTCAGATGTGTGTTAGAGTGGTACCTCTTGTGAACACCAGATGGAGCCAACCTCCAATCAGATGAGTCCGTTACTACCGCTGACATTACTACCGACATAATGACTGAAGCTGATGAGGCTATCAGTCTTCAGTCATTGGTTTCTTCAAAGCTCACCCTCCAATCATTTTCACTGCTGGTTGAGCCTATAACGGACATTAAGACAATAAAAATTGAAAGAAGAAAAATAACTCTACTGGTCTACTAGACAGCTATTTAATTCTATCTCCAAATATGAGTTCAAATCTCTCAGATTGTCTTCATCATATCCTTTAATTGTGTCTTTTCGATTCATAGTGGGAGTCCAATTTAACTGGAATTTATTCAGGATTATATCAATCTAATTTACTCATTAATTACCAGAACAGTTTCAGTATCACACAGAAAATCTGCACCAACTTCAGTACCCAATATTATAGAACATTTAAACAAAAGGATGTCTTTAAATCAGCATGTCTCCGATTTAAAGACTCCCATTATAATAGTAATTACAGAATTAATTTAAACTTTCCTGTGAACAAGTTACCTAGATTTAGATTTGTATTCCATATTATAACTGACACATGCCACAATAAGCCAAGATTAGACAGTGGCTGCATCCAGAGCCACTTAAAATAGACAGCCAGCAGATATACGCTTTTATTCCAGTCAGACTCAATTATCACGGCATGGTAAATAACACGCATTCCCCATTGTGATGAAGAGACGCCACCTCCCCTCTTCCTCTATTGGGGAGCGTGGTGGTGTGGTGACGGTGGTGGTGGCGGCGGTGGAAGGGTGTCGGGCTGCAAGAAGCAGGGGGACGAGGGAAACACAGAGAGAGGGGAGAAGATGGAAGAGGTGACTAATATGCATAATCCTACCTCCCAATGTTTCTGTCAAGAGGCAACATAGAGTGCAATGTTCGTTACATGGCTAAGCCTCCCAACAGAGCATGGAGGCTCTTCCCTCCAGACCACCCCCCCCCCCCCACCTCATCCTCTAAGCCCCTCAACTCATGTGTTGTGTCGATAGCATCCAGCATGGATATCAAAGGAGCCGTGGCCCTTTGTGAAACCTAATAGCTACGGCCACCCAGGCTCCTTGGAGCTCATCGCCCGAGGTGGAGGTGGAGGAGGAGATGGAGGCATGAGGAGATGGAAGCGGAAGTGGAGGTGGAGGAGATGGAGATGGAGGCAGAAGCCGAGGTGGAGGAGGAGGAGGTGGAGGAGATGGAGATGGAGACAGAAGCTGCGGTGGAGGAGGAGGAGGTGGGGGAGGAGGAGATGGAGAAGGGAGGCGGAGGAGGAGGTGGAGGAGGAGATGGAGGAGGTGGAAGAGGAGTTGGAAAAGGAGTAGGAGGAGGAGGAGGAAGTGGAGGAGGGGGATGAGGAAGAGGAGGAGGGGGATGAGGAAGAGGAGGAGGGGAGGGAATGGAGTGTGTGGAGAGGTTCACTTGATTCGCTTCATTTACAAATAGACAGCAACTCGTCCAAAGAGCTTTCACAGATTCATAATGGAGGTTTGGGGGGGGGACCTTATATCATATAATCTATGATATAAGGTCAGATGATAAGACCAGAATTGTATACCTTCATGATTTTGTAGTCCTCACTTTTACACTTTTTATGTTTTTTAATTTTGATTAAACTATTGATAGATAAATGTATAAATTGATGTATAGATGTATAAATAGATGTATAGATAGATAGATAGATAGATCAATCGCTGGATAGATAGATAGATAGATAGATAGATAGATAGATAGATAGATAGGTGGATACATTAAAAACATTATTAACAATTAATTTATATGCTTGGAAAATAATATTGAGAATTGTGTGTGATTCTCAATCTTAGGAATAATTGTTAGGATTCAATAGTATCAGGTCTACACACTGCTGCTCTAGTGATCCATTTATAGGCAAAAGCCCTTGATCAATAGCCTATGTTTTATATTTTCTTCGACTATAACGTCATCTCATAAGCAATCAACCGTTGTAATATGTCTGACCCTGTGATTTTCTTCATTTTTTCCAGTTTAAAATAAAAAAAGAGCGTGGTTTTGCCCCACCCTTAGAGGACTGACAGACACGGTCGGCCAATTGGTTTTCTTTTGCCGTCGTCATCCTGAATCGATCCACCCCCTTCTCTTCTGTGGACCCCCAGGCCTATATAAACAGAGAAACCCATCCCTCTCTGACCTACCTAGTAACATCATAAAAAGCATTACGCGGACTCCAGATGGGAGGGTTCACGGGCCGAGATTTCCGTTTTGTTTCAGTGAAAGCCGGAGAGTGAGAGAGACGACGCGTCGACTACTAAATCTAGCGCGTACACGACCCCACCTGTTAGCGACACACGGTAAGTATAGCCTATAAATTACCATTTTTTAACAACTGTTGATTATTCCAACGAGACTATAAAGATAATATAGTTATGCACAATATAAATGGACATAGGTGTGTGTGTGTGTGTGTTGCTTCCTATGTGGTCGTCTGCTGCTTAAATAAGACTGATCTTTGACACCGCGAAATGAAGCATGTTCCCAATGCCAGCCGTCTGTGGAAGATCTAATCAAATCCCATCTTTTCTTCATCATTTTCGCCTCGCCTATGAATCAATCCTACATTTACGTCGCCACGATGTCGCAAGAAATACACCGTACCCGACACATCGTGTGTTGTGTGTCCCGTTCTACCGGCCGTCTGAACATCAATGTAGTGTTCGGGTTTCTATCTTCTAAAAGAAAACTTTGGGGCGGCAACAGGTGGCCTGTTTCCCCGGGCCGGAGCCTCGTGCTGAAGAGATGGACGTGGTGGCAGCAGGGCGTCATTCAGCACCGAGCCAGTGGACAGCTCCCTCGTCGAGGGCTGCTCAAATTACAACGTTCAAAACCTCAGTCATTTCAATTGACTAATAAGTAATAAGTAACAGTTTTTTGCTTGTTTTGGTGTTTATCATTTTCGTATGAGTATCAAATGTCAAACGTCTAACGAAGCCAATATAAAATCTATGAACTGCCCTTAATACTATCAGCATTCAAATGTAATTAGGCTACATGTAATTGACTGTTGCTTTCAAAATTACGAAAAGCTAGATTATTCTTTTTTCCCCCCAACAGAGACAGAGACAAGAACCACCAGGAAGAGGAAGCCATGAATGTTAGGAAATTATAAGGTTATTGAGTCCGCGGAAAGGTTTGCAAATTATTTCCGACAATCTGCTATTTAGCGTCCTGCTGGATTGCTCATCGATCCACATATGGTCTGGTAGTCTAAATGGCAACTGCTGTCCCCTTCTAGTCTGCCGTTGCAACATGCTACACACCGGTGCTTTACCCATTTCCTCTCCTCCGTTTCTTCCTTTCCCTGCTTAACTGTCCCCTTTTCCCATCCCCCTCTCCCACTGACTCCCAGTCTCGTTGCGTAGCTACCAGCCTATAGGAACATGCTGTAGACTGGGAGACAGCCTCTTTCTCCCCTTTTCCTCTCCTTGCTTCCTTCCTTCCTAGCTTCCTCCCTCCTCCTCCTCCTCCTGCTGCTGCCGCTCCTGTCTTCGTGGGACTCATATGAGGATATGCGTGGATTATTCTTTGCAGCATGTGATGAATAGGGTTTATTCTCAAGTGCTGTGTTGTGCTGTCTGTTCTCCCCCCGTCCTCCTGCTCTGTTCCTCTTCTGAGAGGGGCTGAAAGGTTGGCATTAGAACAACAAAGAAGGACTGGAATGTCAACAGGCTTCAGAGAGAAATGAAAAGGGAGAAAAAGAGGGAGAGAGATGGCGAAGGGATATTTCAATTTCCCATTTCTAAGACCCTCAAATTACCAGTGTTCCAGAGTCCATGGTCCTTCAAACCTAAATTACAAGTCCAATTACACCAGGGTCTAACGTGGACGGGGATGTATGGAGCATTATCAAGACTTTGTGATGTCACAAAAATATATCATCTTTTTCTCTCTGTAGGATTGGAGCAGCGAATGGGAAGACGACTAACAGAGGAGGAGAGGAGATGGATGGAAAGTGCTGGTGGTACTGAATGGAAGACTAGTGATTTTGTTGTGGCATTGATGAAAGAACAACAAGTCCCAGTCTACCTCTCGGTACAAGCAATGCTCTGCATTCTACCTCGGACTAAACAGAAAGAAAACGTTTTTATGATATATCTAAAACAAGTTTTAGATATCTGTGCAGTTTCACCGACAGGTGTGGTTGTGATGATGAGAATGTGCTTAATCATGAGAATATCATTGTTAGTCTCACAGCTAAATAGTAATATTTATTGATGACAAAAAGCTCCTATTTCTAGTCAAAACACGGATAACTCATGTTGTGTTACAGATGTTATGTTGACTGTCTGCAATAATCCACTGTGCTAATGCACACATCATTCTGCTTGATGTATGAAAATAAACACTATGCCAAGACCTTACAAACCAAACAATTACTGCATGATTCAAATGACTGAAAAGCCTTTAAACAGCACTAGTATATAAGAGGCCAGTGAATAAATAACATATAACTTAGTCCGAATAAAAGACTGAGTCCAATTCATTGAATAAGTACATTTTTCATTATTTCATTAGCGTTTAGATTTGATTCAAATCTTTTATCTTTCAATAGCAAGGTCCCTGTAAAGACAGGAGGACTAGGGGGTGGGTGTGGAAGGAGTAGCTAGATACTTGCTGTCTGTGGGCGCGGGCCTTTAATAAGCTCACCTAACTCACTAGACAGGCACAATGGTTTATGGCTCTGTGGTAAACCACAAACAAGTATTCACGACAGTCTCAATTTACATCGATGAAAGGCTGACAGGCTGACCTGATTTTCTCCTTGGCTGACTTTTTGTCAATGAGCCTCGTGGTGGTGGTGGTGGCAGCGGCGGCTCATGAACTGCTGTGTGTTGAACAGCCAGCACACACATGCTGTACAGCTCTACCCAAAAGGAATTCATTTTGTAAAACATTATACTCTAATCATTCATGTGTATTCACTGTTGAGAGCAGGAAATATGAGCTTCATTGTGAGAACTCAGTATCCTGTGAAACACTGAAATGGCACAGATTGTGACACTCCTACGAATTCCATAAAGCAGGCCTTTGTAATCATTGTGTCTACAGTTTATGCATCTTTTTCATTATGTGGCCATCTCAACCAATGGAAAAAAAAAATACAGTTAATAGCTCAAATCCTTTGCTCTAACGTTGGCGTATCAGATGTTGTTGCTCTCAATGCAAAGCCGAGGGAATCAGAGGAGGGGAAGATAAACAATTAATATCAAATCACACCCAGACGCCAAGCTGTGTCTGTCTTAAGAAACAATTTCCACTCATGTAATTCATCATTTACAATGAATGTTTTGATTAGAAATGCATCACTGTTGTTCACAGACCCATTCAGAGCCCTGTAAATCTCGAGATAGATGGCATGCTGGCATTTCATATAGAAAACGAGGACCAGCTTTCGTTGCTAAGCAACACAAAAGAAGCATACAAACAGTGTGTTTATCGCTACCAAATATAAATGTCGTCAATGTTCCAAGGGTCTTTTGAAAGTCCAAGTAATGGAATATGTAAAGTATTTTTTACAATAGTGAACAAGGTAGTTTTTGGGGTGAAGAGGGGTGCGGGGTATTCTGGGACATTTGTATGAACATCCTTGACTTGAATACTGTTAGTGTAACAAATTATATAGTATGGATGGAGACATATTTCCTGTATCTTGTTGTATAAAGGGTAGCTTCAGGCCTGGTAAAAATAGCTTGTATAATAACAAGGCTTGGCTGAAACGCTCTGGCCACTCTGTTGAAGAGGCACTGTGAAAGATTGTAAGTCAAATTACCTGAATATCGAAGCAAATCTTTGTAGACATTTTTAAACATTGTTCGATTTTGGTTGCCATCAAGCTTTAGCGTTGTTCCTTTCGCTAAAATGCCTGATTTTAAAAATATGACCAATAATAAATCTGCCTAAATCTGTCTGCTCACAAACAGTTCATGTTCTGATTCGACTCAAACGTTAACATGCAAAACTTGCAGGGAAGGTGAATTGAGATTTTGTACCACAATGTACTGTATACTTTGCGTAATTCACTGTAAATAACTAGAAAATGTTACACAGGTTATAATATTAATAATATGACCTAGTTATCCCCTTCTGTTTTCTTAACTTCTTGGAGGTTGGAGGATGACAGCTCAATCATTCACAATAACAGAAAGAAGCAGCATTAGCATCCAAGCATTGGAGTGGCCATGTTGATGGATCTCATAACAACTGAATAACCAAAACCAACTGGTGGTTTGAATTCTAGAGCAAGAGAAGTGAGAGAAGTGAAATTAATTTCTGAATGGCGGATATAAAAAAGAAGAAAAAAAACGGGTGTGTGAAAGAAAGCATAATATAGATGACAAATGGCATCGCACATAGACATCTCGAGTGCACAGACCTTCTCTCGAGAGCGGCAGCCAGTAAGTCGGCATACTCCCACCTCACTGTTACCATGATGTGGGCTCCCTGCCTGGTGATGGGAAGCCAACTGTTCTCTGAAGCCTCTGCTGGCACTCGACTGGAGCCTGGCACCCTGGACAGCCCCGGAGGAGGTGGAGGGTGGAGGGAGGGAGGGGGGGCATTGAGCATGTGGCTTTGTTCATTGGTCACAAAGACAAACACATCATGAAGTTGGAGAAGAATTAGCAAATGTGTTGATTTGTTGATTGACACCCTGTCATTAAACAGAACACCGTAGTAACGGTTTTAAATAAGATTTATCAACCCGTGTGTGAATTGGCCTTCAGCTAAGAAAGTAAGGTTGAAATCTGCATCAATGTGACCATTCCGTAGTAAATGAATATCATTCTTCACTAACACCAGGATCTTCTTCATGATCCATCAGTCTGAGAGGTCCCAAGAAGCGAATACATCCATAGCTTATGAGGAGATATAATGTACTCCTGTTGAATCACCACTGTTTCTACAGTGGCGTTCCATTCATTTCCTCTTTAAATGTGCATAGAAGAAGATTGGAGCCAACGGTTGTAAACATGACTCATGGGCTGTTTAAAGACAAGATTCAGTTCAACAAAGTGTTAAATTGACTGGTTTCCCTCCACAGCCATCAGACCTCAACCCCACCCCCATCATCAACCCACATCTCTGGGAATGTTTTGTCAGTAACATTTAAATGTCCCAAACCTTTTTGTTTTAATTATTAAACTGTCAAATTCTCAAAAAATATATATTTCAATTAAGTTGTAACTCCTGCATTTATAATACCGGGCCCATTGTCACTCTGACAGCAGGTTAATGGCCACACAGCTTTTTGGAGAAAATGTATTTTCAAACCCTGCTATATGTTAATTTGCCAAAAGCTAAAGCCTGACTATGAAATGATCGCTAGTGGCATGCATCCTGATAATTCTCTTTTCTATTTAGACAATAACATTTATTTATTTGGAATATGAGTAAAGCTGATGCATTATTATTGTGTCTAACAAGAAAAATGTGCTGCTGACACTTTTGGAAGATACATTTCAATTTGAAGCAGTTAATGTTTTTTTTCCTCATATAAAGGTGAGTTTACACAAATAAATGTACAACAAAAGCAATCTTGTTTAAAAATGTTTAACATTATATTTACAAAAGACAATACACATGCAGGGTCACAGTACATGATCATTTTCAGCCTAGATGTCACGAGGGATGCACCAATGCCACTTTTTTTCCCTGTATATCGATTTTGAGTACTAAACAAGTATCGACCATTACCTTTTTGAAGAAATATATATTTTGTGAAACATCACATTGTTTGTATCAGGGGAAATGCTCTTATATGTTTACAATACCATAGACTAACCTAGTCTTGGGCTGATATCAGTGTCGTTATTGGTGCATCCCTGTCACAGTATTTATGGCAAAGAGTAAAGACCAATGGGCAATAATCTAATAATGGGAGACATTTAGATAAGCATTTTAATAGTATGTAATATAACATTAACAAATTTCTCAGGATGAAATAGAAATTTGATTTGTTTGCTATCTGAATACAGTTAGATATAAAATAAGTTTAAATAATGTGTGCTAACGAGCAATAAGGAGTTTTCATCTAGGTTTGAATTCACTTTGATTATTAGGAATTCTGACATGGAAATAAAAACAGCACATTATGAAGCACTTTACATTTCACCAAAATCAATTGTATGATGAACAATACAACCATATCAAGATGAAATAAATACCTCGCATACAAAACAAATGCCAACTAAAACGCACAAATTAAAGTTGGATTCTGGTTTGTGGCAAGAAGATTTTTTTCAAAACTGAGAATAAACAAAAAAAAAAGTGAAGTACTCTTCTGCACCTTTCCTGTTGTTAACGAGAAACAAAGTACCTAAACCAAAATGTACGTTTGGTTAAGTGCCAATCAAATAAATAGCAACTGTGTGTTCGTATGCCAATCTAAACTTGAAAAAGGAATTACCTATAGGGCCTTATAGGGCTACATGGCTCGGGCTCGTATTCTCCCACTGGTTCAACAGCTTACTTCCGTTAACACTGTAGCAGGTAACCATGGGCTCCGATCAAAAGTGAGCATTAAGAGGGAACATTTTGGAGGCCACACACGCTCTGGCACTAGGTGGTCTTCACCAGGTCATAGACGTGAATGTGGAAGTCGTCGTCGTACTTAATGTAGTAGACGGTGGGCTTGGCAGGGACCTGGTAGATCACCAGGCCTGTTCTCTTCAGACCATTGTCTGTGATATACTCCACCTGCTTTCCCACCAAGCTCTCAGTCTCCTCGCCGGGCTTCCTGTCCGCTGGAAGCAGATGCTTGTTCTCTGGAGGAGGAGGAAGGGGGGGGGGGCCAGGGTGAACAAGAGGGGAGAGAATATTAAGAGCTTTTACTGGACAATTCTGAGTTGTATAACTAATTGGTTCTTCTTTGAAGAAAAATATTTCTCAACAGTGAAAGGCCTCAAAGATGAATGGGCAGTTCTTTTTCACAGTACCCAAGATGAACCCAAGGTGCATGACCAAAACAAATATCATATCCTTCCAAGATAAAGAAGCACTCCGCTGAACCCAATACACTAGCTAAGTCCAATTCTATAACATGAAGACAACCCTGAGAATGCATTATCCCAATAGATTAGACCACAAGATCAGTGAACAATGTCCAGCATGAACTTGAAACAAAACAGGGCACAATTGCATAGCTAAAGTATTAAAAACTGTTAATGGAGTAGGAGGATCTTCTTAACACATTGCAGGCATACACCAACGCATGCTCATACCGGACTCTGGCAGGACTCGCAGGTCTCCATCTTTGTAGTCATCCCACAGCTGGTACATGTAGAGCACGGGGTCCTTCTCGTAGGTGATGTAGTACCAGTGGGTCATGATGGGGGCCCGGGACAGCACCATGCCCCTCCACTCGTTCTTCTCCCCATCCTCCTTCTCAAAGAGGTGCTCCACGGCTCTTCCCACCAGCTCCTCCGCTCCCGGTGGCACCTTGATCTTGTTGTTTACTGTGGAGAGAAGAGGTGGTTTACTTAATGCTTCACATGATATGTAGTTCCCTAGTGGCTGTTCTAAAATATATGTGCCTAAGAGGTTTAGCTACTGATTGTAGTTTTTAATACAGTCATTAGTAATGCTGCTAGCTATCATTGTTGGATATAAATACGGGTTGCAGTGTCATGGCTAACATGCTTATTTTTACCATATCTTAGATATTGCAATAGCGTGGAATAATCCTGAGTGGTAGGGTTGGTAAATCTGTAGGAAAATGTGTTGTTAGTAGGCCTTACTGCGTGCAGTGAGTGGACATTGTAATAGAAATTAAAATATTGATCAAAAATGTTTATGAATTGTGTTAGGTGTAATCTACTCAAATATTTACATCATGTTTTTCCATGGCTAGGACCTAGATTTCACACGGTATCAATGTTGGCATTTCAACAAGGCCCATGTATTTCTTGGAACAAAAAAGTATGCATCCTGTACTATAACAAGACACACTACATACCAACGCTACATACTGATGCTCGTACAAACCAGACTCACCAACTTTCTCCGACAGCACCTGCAGATTGGACACCCGCTCGTCCTTGAAGAGCTCGATGCCGTAGACGCAGTCGAAGCCGTCGTACTTCACCATATACAGCGAGTTCTTAACAGTGAGACGCTCCAGGACCGTGCCCTTCCACGTCGTCAGGCTGCTTTTCTCGCGCCACATGTGCTGGATCCTCAGACCCAGCAGGTTGTCGGGGTCCGGGGTGAGTGTCGACGCAGCACAGCTCGCGCTCAGTTCCCCGCTGTTGCGCTTCCTGGGAGAACACAGGCACAGCAGACAATACAGTGTACAGAATACAGCGGAACTACGATTATACTGCCTTTTATATTGCCTTTTATATTGCTTGCATTCGTTTCCCTAGCAACCGGATCCACCCTTTTTTTTTGTGTTGTTCAAGAAGTGAAACTAGGATTGAGTATGACTCAAATATGGAGGAATTGCAGAAGGCAATTGAATCAACATTTCTTGCCTTTGCCCAACCCCTGAACAGGACACAGATGTAACCCCCACAATAAGCAAAGCAATACAAAGCATTCCAAATATTGACATACAACACAACATTTAAACACATTAGACACAACGATGACAATAATGGATTTAGATTTATCAATAACCACACAGTAGGTGTATTATACTGCCTGCCAGGACATGCCATTATTCCGATATTCATTGTCTATCACACTCAAATAAGGACCAATGACATTGTGATGGGATCATGTTAACATGCATTGATCATACTGGACAGTGACGATCACACTGAACGCATTCTGAAATGACGTAGACCTCTTGCTTTAAGCCTACCTTCCCCGTTTCTTTGACATGTTTCCATAAATTCAGTCCTGTGAGACACAGAAGACAGTCAAATGGGTGTTACGATGTGGGACACGTACTTCACACGTCAGTGACTGTGAGAGTTAAACGAGTTTGAGAACAAACAGCGGAGACGGAGGACGTGTGTAATAGTACCTGGAGACACTGCCGACGAGCGGCCACGAGTTCAATCAACAAAAGCGATGCAAATTAGCCGACACAGCTGGCCTACCGGATGTAAACAACACAATCGCGATAAGCAGACGCAAATCTAATGTCACATGAGCCGAGAACAATAAAGTTTCTGGCAACGCAGCCATGTAAATAGAGAAGAAGAAGAAAAAACAAAACGTAACAGCCGTGTCCGCCAATGTACATACATGCTATAAGTATTTGCTAGACAACGTTTAACGTTAACTCGAGATAGCGCACACATATGCAGTCGACCGATGTGTCCAGCGTGGTCTTGTGTTGAATGTGTAACGATGAAACCAATCATTTCACCAAGTGTGAACATTTAGCGATGGCTGAAATAGAAGCACGTCGGTGTGTCACATAGCTGAACAAAAGGCAGCGACATGCAGGCGATGGGCTCCCCGTGTACTAACATGACACACGGCCTTTCACTGGCTGTACTACGGCGATTATGTGTAGTTAACACGAGTTGGTACGGCAAATAGGACATCGTTAATAACGTATTAACCCTACCTGATCGACAGTTTTACATCTGTTTGTCTTGAAAGTGCAGATTCCAACTAATGTAGCCTAATACTGTACGGGGAAACGAGCTTCTCTTGTGAACTACAACTACCGAGCTAGCGTCGGGGGTTTCGACGGAGGCTGGGATCTGCTGTTAAATACTTCGATTCCCATCCTGATATCTCCACCGAGTGTTAAGTAGTTTAAAACGTGAAACGTTAAACGACGAGTTTAAACATTTTACATTGTACACGTGTACAATAAAATAACCAAAGCTACGGTTTAAGCGAAATGGATGACGGTATTCTTCAGTAATAGAACTACAACTCCCGACACACCCTCGGGGAGCGTTTTGGCTCAGACATTTTCCCCCAGAGCAGTTTGAGTGATCTGAATGAGAATGTGTTATCTGTTATTGAGCTGCGAGTCAAGTCAGGCGTGGAGGCCTATGTTCACTATAACCTTAAATGACTTAAATGACTTAAATTACAATTTAAAAAAAGTGTCACATTTTTACTTAATTGCTTGTATGTAGGCCGGTAAAGAACCAGTCTCTTATCATATAGAAACCTTTTATACATATGTTTTTTTTAATATTCTTTATAACTATTTGTAAATGTGAAACTAAAAAAGTTACTTTGCTTTAGCAAAGTACTCCCTGGACTTTTGAAAAGTTGTCAGACTAGTAGGCATAATTTTGTGATAAAAAAATGTATATAATACTTTTGAATTGTCCCTAATTTTATATACAATTTATTAACGACAAGATGGATAAACTAAAGTACATACTACTGATGTTTAAAAAAAAAGGTAGGCTACCAGTGTGTTTCTGAAATGCTCATTATTACCACAAGATGTCGTACTTAACACAACATCCACAGTTAAGACCATCAATACCATCCGGATTATTACTAGATGAATTGACACAAACAAGTAAACATTGGTTTCACTTTTGATATTTAGACACCCTTGTTTTGTTAATAGCAGTAGTTTATTTCGTCTGTTAAATAAGGTACATTCTACAAATAGGCGCTATGTATATTTTTTCAATGCAGCCTATTATTTGTATTTGGATTCCCTATAATTATCAAGGGTGTAATGTTATGCCAATTTAAAATATATGAACCATATTAAACAGTCAATTGAGAATAATAAAATGATGATGATAATAATAATAGTAATTGCAAATGGAATCTGCTAGTCCCTTCTAAGTTAGGATTTTTACTTAAATAATCAATACGTCTGGAAGCTGTTCTATATCCAAGCTTGCCTGTTAATTACTTTGTCACAGCAACAGAAGAGGGAATAGTATAGAATGATGACATGTTCATTCAGTACTAAATAGAGGTTAAGATAAGGAGGCAATGCATTTTTTTTTGCATCTTAGGGCATCATTAATAAGATGTCATACCACTATATCACATGTCCTAAAGATGTGTATGTGTTACTTCCACTTTCATTACTTCTTTTGTTCTTTCGTTCATCTTTCTTTCTTTTTTTTTCTCTCTCTCTCTCTCTCTCTCTCTCTCTCTCTCTCTCTCTCTCTCTCCCACGCAAGCACGCACCCACACGCACACATCTGCGATAGATTGTTCAGTTGAATTCACTGATTACATTAATTCCATACATTAACATTGTGCTAATGTTTTGTATTTCAGCGTCGCAGCATCTCCTTGACGATGTCAGGCTGAAATAGAGCAACACCTTGCTGGCTGCTGTGTTCTCCTCTGGGGCATAGCTGCAGTCTGCAGACCCCACACAGCAAGGGTGGTGTACTAATGTCCTCATGTAGGGACTGTGTATGGCCAGAGGTAGGTACTTCAGTAGTGTGGTAGTTGTAAATACCTGGTCCATATACAGGTCATATTGGCCAGCCTAGAAAAACAAACTCTCTTTCACCTCTGTCTATACCAAAACAATGTCAGGTGTGTGTGTGTCTGTGTCTCTGTGTGTGTGTGTGTGTGTGTGTGTGTGTGTGTGCTGTCATCAGAGTCTAGCCTGTCTTTGAGTGTGCTTTGCTGGGGTTATACTGTGTGTGTGTG
>OOFB01008331.1:0-14596 GCA_900323305.1 Trachyrincus murrayi | reverse complement strand
TTATATGCAGTGGTACATTTGTGAGTGTGTTTGTGTGTGTGTGTGTGTGTGTGTGTGTGTGTGTGTGTGTGTGTGTGTGCGTGTGTGTGTGTGTGTGCGTGCGTGTGTGTGTGTGTGTGTGTGTGTGTGTGTGTGTGTGCACATCTATGTGTAGCCAGGCCTGTGCTGACTCGTCTCCAGCAGCTCGTAGCTCTCCAGTAGCTACAACACACAACAATCTCGGTAGGCAAAGGTCTCCTCAGTACAAGCACCAAGGCTTCACACTCACCACAGGAATGCTTAGGAATACTTACAGCTACGTTAGCGTGCACTGTGTGTGCACACACACATGCAGACACACACACATCTACATTCAACCACTCGCGTTGATGCACCTCACCTCCATGAAATAAGAGGCTAATTACACAGAATAAATAGTGTAAAATGCTGTCATTGTAAACCATTATAATGTTGATTATACGCCCGGCAAAGTGCACTCTGGAGTGTAAAAGCTGGGAGGGAGTGTGTGCCAAGGAGCTGACAGCGTTCAATAGATTAGCAGGGGAGAGACGGGGGCCTTGGAATTAGATTCCCTGTGCAGACATGTTCTCTCCTACCACTGAACCTGTAGCGGATAACAACACATGCTAACAGACATGCAAACCTGTCACTGTTGGACAGAATGTGTTAACCCTTTGGTGATATGATATTTATAGTTATGCTGCCTCACACAAATCAAACTCCTTTTCAAAAAACTTTTTTTTGTGTCATGAAAAACCAAGGTAAAAGTATGTGTAAACAATGTGGGGTTTCTTGTGGAAATGTTGAAGGGTTGTGCAAAAGGTAGTGGAATGTCTTCTGAAAAGATTGATTTTAGCTCAGAGCAGATTAACTCTTAGGGTGGAGTGACCCCTAGTGGCCGTTCAATTACATGATTCTAGGAATCAAGTAGTCACTCTTACGTAGTCATCTACATAGTGGTCAACAGAATAGAAAATATGTATTATATTATTATACAATAATATTTGAAGGAATGGATCAATAAATACTGAAAAGAAGAGATATATATATATAATTGTGTACCATTTCTAAAGGTAATCTCCCACTCATTCATTGTTCATCATTACTCTTATTCTTTACCCGCATCCATGCAGCTGAGGAGGAGCAGGGCTCTATGGCAGAGGTGTCTTACTACTCCTATGAGTACGATCCAGACACTGAACCTTTCCTAGCCGACCATTTTGAGCTCCGCGCGGGGGGAAAGGGTCCAGAACACAGGATGGTCATTCCAGCAGATACCCAGCAAACTACGCTGGACACAAAAAACATCCCTGAGCGATGGTGCGATCCGTTTAATATATTATGATCAATTTGGTATTAACATTCTTATGTATTTAATTTCTCAATGTTTTAGATTGATCTTGCTCTCCTGTCATTCACAGAAACCCTCCTCAACTCCTGGGTTGTTCCCGGCTCCATATTGTATATTTCTTGTGAATATCTTCGAGTGAGTAGAGACAACTGACAACTGACACAACAACAAAAAAACTTGAGAGCTGGGCAGCTTGATAGTAAAAAAAATTATAAAATAAAACTATGTGGTCTGGAGTGTGCATTAGTTTGTTTTTCTGTGTGTATGTGTGTGCGTTTCACATGTACCTGTTTCAATGGCTGACCGTCACTGTCAATGGATGTATGAGTTATAGCATATACTGTATGCGTTAATATGCGTGTGTGTGTGTGTGTGTGTGTGTGTGTGTGTGTGTGTGTGTGGTTCAGTCTGAGTGACTCTGTGACTGCTACAGTCCATATACTCTAGACCTATTTAATTTTTTCCCTGTCACATTTTCCGTCTCCTACTCACCCATAGACATCGTAGAGACTGCTACTCACTGTACTGCCTTTGTAATCGTTAAATAAAAATAATCAAGTATTTATGTTTGTAATTACACCCGAGTTTAAGCAAAAAAATGTTATGTTTTCTATCTGTGGTATTTATTTGTAGCTTCAGTTCAGTTTTTTTATATGCAATTTATTCATGATTGCCCATCTATATTTTTACTATACACTTTAACTATACTGTGTATATATACAGTTTTTCTTTTTAATCAAGCTTTAACACAGTTTTATTGAGATATTTGATCAAAGTCCCATACTATTAGCATATAAATATGCTATTTATGTTTTTTTTATGGTAATATAAGCTTTTTTAATCAAATTATTGTGCAAGCTACAAACACCCACACTGAAGTTAAAATTTGGTTACCTGTCACATTATTTTTAAGCAAACAGAGGTTTGATTGTACAGTTCATAAGCTATTTTTTGTCAAATTTGTGAAGTAATCGGTGTATAATCAAGAAAGAAATATTTAATTCATGTAAATGTGCTAAATTTGATCAATGTTATCTCTTATTCCTATAACAATTTGTTTTCAAACAAAACAATAAAGTTTGTATAAAATCTACACTGTTATCTTGGTTTGTGTGTGTGTGTGTGTGTGTGTGTGTGTGTGTGTGTGTGTGTGTGTGTGTGCGGCTCCAGTTACCAACCATGGCAGCCCAGGGGGAGTTAATGTTTAATGTTTTGCTTTCTTTCACCGTTTCAGACATTTCACCCACCTGGAAGTGCATGCCCTTAAAAGGAGAATTGTTGGTTAAAATGTAATCTTAAGGGCAAAAGGTTTAATTTCCAGTGTGGCACCATTACAGTTGTATATTGATAATGTATGATGGCTACACCAAGTCTTTAGGAATTAAGGTCTTCATGCATTGCGGTTGTGATGCAGTGTAATATTTACACTGCCCTATTACTATATTAACCCTATTACTAACACTAACCCACTAACCCTATTACTAACACTAACTCTATTACTAACACTAACCCACTAACCCTATTACTAACACTAACCCACTAACCCTATTACTAACACTAACTCTATTACTAACACTAACCCACTAACCCTATTACTAACACTAACCCACTAACCCTATTACTAACACTAACTCTATTACTAACACTAACCCTATTATTAACCCTATACTAACCCTAACCCACTAACCCTATTACTAACACTAACCCACTAACCCTATTACTAACACTAACCCACTAACCCTATTACTAACATTAACCCTATACTAACCCTAACCCACTAACCCTAACCCTATTACTAGCACTAACCTTGACACTAACCCTACTAACCCTATTACTAACAGTTGCTGACTATTACTAACCCTGACCCTGCAAAAAGTGGTGTTCTTAGCCTGAATATAAAACATGAATATCTAAATAGACCTAAATGCCAACAAATCTCAATAGAAACTCTAGCACCCCTTTGAACTTTGTTGAATCAGGGACAGTAATTCACCCCTCCAATTTGAATAGAGGAGGCATTCTGTGTTCCAACACAGACACAATGAGCCAGCAGTGCGGGGGGTCGCTGGCTGATGAGGAGACCAGAGACAGACCAACCAGGACGGTCTCTGTGGTAACTGTGCTGTGGCCAGCTCCACGCAGCTATGAGCACAGGGTGAGAGAGAGTGAAAAGAGAAAGAGGCAGAGGGATATCTTGGTTTCATGGATTACTGTGTGGGGGGAAGCTAGCATTACATTACATGAGTGAATCGGCGTGGTGACATCGTGTGTGTGTGTGTCTGGGCCAGCTCAATGCATCTCTATACGTCCCCCAACAAGCTGCTGCTCCAACAGGAAGGAAAGTAATGCTGTGGTTGGATCATTTTGGAATGAACCAGCTTGTTTATATATATTTTTTAATCTTTTTTTTTTTTTACAAAAGCTCTCGTACTGGATCTTGGAATATAGGTTTACTATAGACTACTGAAGGTTTGACTATGGAAGATCATATGGTCAAAATGGACCTGTAAATCAACCTCCATTCCAAAACAAGACATGAATCAATAAGAGGCTAATAGTGCTGAATTTCTCTTCTGGTTATTGTCATATATATTTATTGCGTGTGTTTGGATAAATAGTTTGTTTTGGTAAATACATCTGAGTAAAACTTTGCTCATTATTTTTATAATCCTTAAAAGGATTCTTGTATTGTCCATTTATCGATGTTGTCATGAGTGAAGTGGAGAAAAAGAGACCGGCCATCGCAGGCAGAGAAAGAGGTAAGTGACACACAATACAAAGCAACATCTGTCAATATACTGCAGCTCTTAAACAGTTTAAATGAGACCATTATAGCCTCTATACCTCTCTGATATTTGCATGAATCGTAATCGACTATGGGTAGAATCATGAAAAAAAGATAATTTCATTGTCTGCAGACTTGCAAAGAGGTGGCCACAGAGTCTAATCTAAGTTCAACCACAGGCTCTAATCTAAGCACGCTTCCCTGTCCCCAGAGGCTCTGCTTCTAGATGTCAACATGTAGTATGTGCTTAAGTGTCTGAGATGCAGCCATTTAGCTCTGGGCTGTCTTCTATAACGTCTCTGAGTGGTAGAACATTTTGTTCAAAATAAACATAGGATTTTGTTTGTAATGTGGGGCAATGATGTAACTTAGAATGACATGAAGCAAGGGGCATGTTTCTGTACATTTAATTTGCATGGTTAAATACAATTGAGCTAAACCTAATAATTATATATATAATTTTTTTTACATCTTATGGAAAACCCTCATTTTATCCTAAGTACAACATCAAAAATTGTGGTAAAATAGTTTTGACATTACATAACTATCTAAATAATAGTACAAGTGATTAGAAAGAGAAATAGAGTAAATGTTCTTCTGTCTCTATAGGGCCAGGACCTGGGCGTTACTCGCTGCCATCTACTATCGGCTTCATTGGCCACGACTTCACAAAACCCACTAGCCCTGCTTGCTCCTTCCATGGACGGATGAGCAACAACAGTGAGTCTCAATACGATACCTATGAACACACATACATATCAGTTGTGTGTGTAAAAAGGTTGTGACGCAACGTCTTGCATGGATGACATCATCTTGAGAACACCAATCTCGTTTAGTATAATTAAAATAATGGATCTCGACATCTTTCCCTTAATGATTTTGAACCTCCTTAAATAGAGTGGCTCCTATTCCAAGCCCCTCCTTCCAGGGCTGTAGTGGAGACCACCTCGGTCGAGTCCAAGTCCCGATCGAGTCATTGGTGAATCGAGTCCGATTCGAGACCAAGACCACGTGGCTATCATTATATCAATTGCCTAAAATAGAAAGGGAAGGTTTCTAAAGACATATTTCAACAACATTAGCATGTTATGAGGACAACATTCATTGTAGGCAGCGTGTTATGTTCATAACATAGTTGCACCATTACTTTACTAGAATTGGATGCATCTGTTTCACCTACTTTCTCTTACTGCTCCAGGAACATATCTGCTGCTTTCAACACTGTTTTACTGCGAAAATATTCTTACCTGGCATGAAGTAACGTTACGTTATATTTGATAGTTGTGGGCCGGGTACTTAAATTAAAATGTAATAGTCATTGGTGGTGCAGTTGGCATTTGGCCACTCAGCAATCATTTAACCTTAGGGTGAGAATATGTAATTTTTTTAAGAAGCCAACGTAATGTTACTTAGATGCCATAGATACCATATCAACTTCTCTGAATATTTAAGCATTCGCTGCTGGGCACTTTCTTGGAAGAGATTAAAAATAGAAAAGTAGTAAAAACAATATGTTGAACGCAGCTTTTGTCAAATTCACTCCGCGTCCTCTTGGACGCGGAGTGAATTTGACTCGGTCTTGAAAAATTGGCGTTCGTTGCATTAAAAATTGGTCAAGACCAAGACCGGACTTGAGTAGGTCGCCTACTACAACTACTTTAATACATTGATTTGACTTTTACAGTATTCTGAGTGTAATGTCAAAGTATAGCCAGTAGGGAGCGGTAACGTATCAGCACCACCTATGTTAAGCGATATTACCAAAGTGTTAGAGTGTGGTTTATCTTATTCTTTCCCCCTCATGCAGTGTATTGTGTGGACTCCAGCCCTGGGCCTCTATACTACGTTGATGCAAAAATCACTCGCTTTGGAAGAGATGGAAACCCTGCATACTCAATGTTGGGCAGAGTGAAAGCACAAAGTAAGTGTATATTTGCAATGAAGAAAAGTAAATGGTAAAAAATGCGGATGTAGAAAAATAAAGCATTTTATTTACATACATACATTTCCAGTGACATCTAACTGCCCATTTAATTGTTCTCCTGTCAAGCTCTTGAGCCTTGTTCAAAAGCATTTGCTTCTGACAGCATTTCCTGTGTCAGTTGGAGCCAACTGACATCTCTAATATATTCCCATGCAAACACTAAATAGACCATATGGTTTATTCTTACAGTTAATCCTTTTGTGTTGTTCATCAGGAGTGATCTTCCAGACACCTGGACCAGGAGCCTACAGCCCAGAGACCGCCCCTACTTACAACACCCAACGCAAGCCCCCCTCCTACACCATGGGCTCGCGAACACAGTACCGTACCGTCGACGCAGTACCTGCTCCAAATAAGTACTCCCTGCCATCACTGTTGGGGCCCCAGGTCCCCACCAAGGCAGCCAGTGCCAGCTACACCATGTCTGGTTTCTACAAGACAGGGGGACCATCCGAGGACTTGTCCAAGACCCCTGGGCCTTGCAAATACAACTGCACAGATCCCAGTGTATATCTGCGCAGACAGCCAGCATTCTCCATGCTGGGGCGCCACAGTCTACCCAAGGATGCCACTAAGAAGCCTGGCCCGGGGACCCACAACCCAGAGAAGGTGACGATCAACAAGCCCCGGGCCCCAGCCTACTCTCTGGGCACCAGACACTCAGAGTTTGTGACACCATTAGTAGTTCATTTAGCAGACTGAACTACTGGCTGCTACAGTTGAAAGCCCCAACTACCGCTTCATGTAAGGGCGAAGAATAGCTGTGAAAATAGAAGGAAAAAAGATAGCAAACAACACATGCATGGAAAAATGAATTAACAAATGTGTATGTAAATTAACTTTTTTATTCACATGTCATCGCAAAACAGTTTTTTCCTCACATGAACAGAAAAGTGATAGTTGTTGAAATAACATACACATAAAGGCAATCAGCATAAAGGAAAAATAAAAGATATAACCATAGAAGTTCTTTCAGAACATGAAATTCTTACATTTAAGAAACATAAAATGTCAAAGCAGATCAATGTAAAATTTCCAGGTGAAATTCAACCTTCATTTTTTATCAATCACAGCACAACGTGTTTGCCACCTGAATGCCTGAGCTCCATTTTTCAGCTCTCAGTCCTGTTTGCCTTTTTTTACATAAAAAACTAATAAGGAGACGCACTCGGGAGAGAGGAAGGGCCCGAAGAAACGATAATTACATATAGACACGACGAGAGACAGCCCTCTCTCATTCCAGTGGAAGAGCCCGTCTGAATAGTAGAATGTGTGGCTCTGGAAAGTACAAACAAACAAGCAATGTGTGTCAGTATAGCACCCCTCAATGAGAATGGCACATAATGAGAATGGCACATAATGAGAATGGCAATTACAAAACAGTGGCTGAACCAACTTTTAGTCTACATCTATGACAAAATAAAAAATAAGCAATACTGGGATCGTAAAGGTGTTATTCACCTGGTTTGTGGATCATGTAGTGGATCCAGCCTTGACTCTGCTGGACGCCGAGGCCCCTCCACTCTTCTTCCGTCATCAGGTGTGACGTGGGCACCAGTTTGGACAGTTGCTTGGGAAGCATAACATGCCTACCAAGGAGACACCGTTCAAACATTTAACCACGTTTGACATTATACAATTGAACCTCCCCTTCGTTGCAAAACAAACCAGCCACAGGACACTTAGATTAACATAGACAGACGTAGGCCTACAATAATAATAATAATAATAATAATAATAATAATAATAATAGCATTGACATGTTAATAATAGCCACACAACAGTATTTACAGTAATTACGCTATATTAATAGGGCATTACGCTAACTTTGACATTTGATAATGGTGCATAAGTAGCAGTTGACTTGCTTTGAGCTCGCTAACTACAAACTGACGCTAGCGTGGCAACAGTAGAAAGACTTTTGAAAACAGCCTTTGTAACAAATATGAAGTAACCCACCTGTACTCAAACTCTTCATCTGTGTATTTGTCCGAATAGAAAATCTGCTTTTTCGACATTTTGACGAAAACGTTGGTGTTGTAGTCTTAGTACTGATACTGTGTTAATGTTTAGGATAACAACTTGTCATCTGCCTCTGCCGCTGTTTTCTGACTGCGTAATTTAAACTGAAACGGTCCCCGCCTTCCGTACAGTACCGGAGCCGCGCAGGGACAAACCGTACAGTACCGGAGCCGCGAACGACAAACCGTACAGTACCGGAGCCGCGAAGGACAAACCTTCCCTTTCCGACCGCCTGCCTGTTTAGCGAAAGAAGTCCAAAAAAACAATTTTTTCGCCGTGAATAACATGGCTGTGGGTATTCATTATACAGTGCATGTAGTCAATATGCGTGCTTCCTAGTCCTACACATAACCACAAAGGTTTATAAGCCAACATAAAGGCTGGTGCAATAGTCTGCTTTACAACCACAAACTGTACTAGGCCTACTAGGCTCCTACTACTAAAGCCCAGGGTTCTTATAATTACAGCTACAATGACATAGACATAACACATGTAGGCCTACACATTGTGTCAATATAAACACCACTCTTATCCAATATTTCCCAAACTAACCAAATATTTAACAAATATTTATCTAAGTTCTCCATGGATCCAGTCAGGTGAGTAATCATTACACAGCAGGTAAACAAACAGGGCGTTCATCTGATGTTCTCTGGCGAGCTTCATATGTGTTGTTCTGAGTTGTGATCAGGTGCAGCCAGTGTGATAGCTGTGTTGTTCTGACTTGTGATCAGGTGCAGCCAGTGTGGTGTTGTTCTGAGTTGTGATCAGGTGCAGTGTGATGGCTGTGTTGTTCTGAGTTGTGATCAGGTGCAGCCAGTGTGATGGCTGCTAATAAGTGGAGGTGCATTCACAGCATGACTTGTCCTGCTCTTGTATGCAAAGAAATAGAGTGAGCGTGTAAATACATCAACCATTTATGCACAGGGCTGCAAAGGACAGTAGACTTTGACACCGATTTTGTATTTCACGTTGTATAGTTCATTTATGAAGAAATACCATTTACTGTATATCAGTATCACTGATAGGCTATATAATCCCAGTAAGATAGTTTTGTTCTGAAGTGATATGTAAGCTAAGCCCACCTGACTTATTTAAAGGCTAATGTCATATTTATTGGTAAATTACTTTAACTGAGATAGGTCTACATGTAGTAGTAGGATTGTTAGTTCAATGACATGACGGACAACATCGATGTGGTTTATTAGTAACTCAGACGAGTGTTTGTTGGTTATATGGAGGAGGCGGGGGTTTGTTTTGGGACTGGGAGTGTGTGTTTCTGTCTGAGTACATTTTACAGTGAAAGAAAGACTGCTGGCCATTGGGATATCCTCAAATTCAGCTAATGACTGAAATCGAAATGTTATTAATCAAGGGCGATACTGGTTCATTAAATTATGAAGCAGAGCAACTTTAGGAAGCCATCTTAAATCGGTCACTTTCTTCAGGGGTGCCTTGTATCGGTGAGTTTACTGACACTCAGGTTATGAACATGGTTATATGTATTTACTTTATGAAACCATGCAAACACTGCAAATGTTTTACCACTAAAACATTTTCACAACTGCAACTTTCAAAGTTACCGTTTTGCTATGCATTTTTTTCTATGCATTTTCTTTATTTTTAATAGACAATCCTGTCCGATCTTTGGGCAGAAAGATTACACAAATAGTATATACATGTTATTCATTATTAATATATTTGTCCTGGTTTGTTGTACACATTTAAATTAACAAAGACACAATCAGTTTTGAAATATCCAATAATTAAATATTGTTTTCAATAATTTCATTATCAAATGTTCAGCAAAAACTAAAACATTTTCTTGATTTGGATATGGTTATTCAATCCAATGTTCTTCTAGCTTTTTTCCAAGAAACCAAATGCACTGTGGGGGCATCACTGAGCATAATGACTTCTATAAATACTGTGTGTGTGTGTGTGTGTGTGTGTGTGTGTGTGTGTGTGTGTGTGTGTGTGTGCTCTGTGTACCATGCACTTGATTTGACCTTGCGTTAAGGAAGATTATGAGATGAATACAAAGATGTTTTCCAGTGTTGCTGCTCTTTGGATTTTCTTCTCAGATAAGTGTGTGTGTGTGTGTGTGTGTGTGTGTGTGTGTGTGTGTGTGTGTGTGTGTGTGTCTGTGTCTGTGTGTGTGTGTACCACAAATCCCTGTTTATTCCATTTAATGTTGGGGTGTAATATGACAGTGAGAGGTGGGTGGGAGGGATATAAAAAAAGAGAAGGAGGGAGAGAGAGCATGGTGAGATAAGACAGAATGATTACAAATGAAGGGAGGGTGGGAAGGGGGGGTGAGGGAGGTGAAAGTGAGAGGCTAAATGGCTTGTGCTTTCTAGAAGATGGCGGATAGCTCTCTGGGGAGGGAGGTGGGATGACCTGAGTGTGGAGACGGGGGCAGATGGAATAGGGCTGGATGGTTTTGTAGCGCTGTTGTTCTCAGACAGCAGATAACTGTGTTGTTCACTTAACAAGTTTGTGTTTCCTTCCATGGAAAAATTGTATGACTTTTTCGTACACACACACGCACATACATGTGTAAATAAACCTGTTGTCAGGCCTATAATTAGTAAATAATAATAATAATTTTGTGAGTTAATGTCAGTATTGGAAATGTTATTTGAACATTTGACTTTTTTCCATATAATTTAAGAGCTCAAAAGGATCAAAAGGTTTGTATATTTGTATTGAATTGTGATCAACGCTCTTTGTTATTGGCACAGGCATCGGTGCTCGCTTGATCACGTGTAAACAATGCGGAATGGGACTACTCTGTTAATGTGCACGTGTGATTGATGTGTGTGTGTGTGTGTGTGTGTGTGTGGGTGAGAGACAGTGGTCAACATTGAGGCAGCTGTAGGACTCTGCCTGGGAGTTTTCTTCTTCTTCTATTGCACCTCTCCCCTTCATCCTCCATCAGTTAGGCCCCCCCACCCGTCCACCCCCGGGCCCCTGCTCCAGGCGGCTTCTCCGGGCATGCTGCTAAAGCCAAAGTATGACCGCTTTCGCAACGACTCTGTGACCTCCGCTGACGACCTGATGCAGAGCTTAGCCATGAGCGGCAAAGTGGTGGCCACGCCGGTGGTCCCTTCCTCCACCCCCAGCTTGCCTCTGCCTCCCCTGCCCCCTCTGGATCCCAGGTCCTCCTCCTCCGCTGGGGCTGCAGCCCTGGCCGACTCCCCCTGCCTGGACGGGGAGCAGGACTCTACCACAACCTTCTGCATGCTCATCCCCAAGATGCCCCAGTGGAAGTTCTCCAACTCCCTGCTGAGCCGCAGTCCCTCCAACTCCAGCTCCAGCTCCAGCTCCAGCAAAGACTCAGTGAAAGCTCCCTCCCAGGGCTCTTCCTCGTCATCACATGGTCCCGGCGGTGTGGCTCTGGCCAGTGGCCCTGTGGCCAGTCTGGCCGCGGTGCTTAACTCCTGTGACCCGGTGTGTGTCACCCCCTGTTCCCTGCAGGCCTTCAGAGGGCAGAGATCAGCCGCCAACTCAGCCATTCTGGGGGGACACGGCTTCGGCCACACAGCGGAGACAACAGGGAGCCCCGGAGGCTCCAGCGGCAGCGGCTCCAGGTCAGGCATGAGTCGCAGGGCCAGGGTAGAGGGCATGTGGCTGGGGGGAGAGGATTTTAACCAGAAGGGAGGCTTCCTCCATAAGCCCTCGCAGGGTTGGCTGCACCCCGACAAGAAGATCACCGGACCCGGGGCCTCTTATATCGTCAGAGTGAGTCAAAGCACAAGCTTATGAGCTGTACCCTCCTACTCTACATTGTTTGTGTCAACTCATTCGAATGGAAGCTATATGTTAATATGTGTATGGATGTAAGTCATATAGTTGAGAAAATGATTGCCTGATTAACCAGAGTATTTACTTACTTTACTCATTTTCAAGTAACAGTAACAAGTCTACAAAGTCAACATTTGTCTTTTTACTCATACCCTTAACTGCTGCATACACAGCAAAACAGCATACTGCACAGTTACTGCACACCTCAAGGGTACCAGTGGAGTACACACTATTGATCACTTCCTTAGGCTTCTCCACCAAGGTGGAAAACAAAGGGACAAGTGGTGTGTCAGGCAGTTTGTTATGCAGCCCATGTGGCAGGACTGAGGAATACATAATGTAATCTAGAGAGAAAGGAGCAGCAGCCTGGGGAGACTGCGTCAGCAGAGTGTGGAGGCTGGAGAAATCGCATGCTTATACCGAGGGCCATAATGGATCTGTACTATATTGTTGACCAGTGGTTATACATGTGGTAGAGAACAAAAGTTTCAAACAATAACAGTCTCTATGTTCTGTACGTCTAGGCTTTATGTAGGATTGCTGTTGGTGGTTGTATTGGTATTTGTTATAATTTTAAGAAGTCAAAACCTTCATATTCAAATTAGTTTCAAAAGATGTATCTATTTAATATCTATCCAAAATATTAATTAGCATTTTGTGTGTTAGTGTGTTGTTGGCTGCTAGCTTGTTTACATTGTGGTTTCAAATGAATGATTAGATAGCTTTATATTTTGATTGACAGTTATTAATCTTTGTGCTTTTTAAATTGTAATTCCTGACACTGTACTTTGTTATGATTACTTTTATTTTAAAGTATGTTGTCCCATGCTGTCAGGCAGTATAATAATAGTAAAACATACCCCTACTTTCTTGCCAGAAAGATACATTTGATTCTGCATACAATCATTTGACGTTGTAAAATGTATTTGGGCATTTCTTTGACAAATACGATATTTGTATTGGTTGTTTAGCGATGGTTTCGCAATATTTGCTCACAAAGGGTTAGCGTCCCAAGCAGATGCATTGACGTCACTGTCAATGATCTCCCCTTAGTGATACCCCTGTCCTCCCCCGTCTCCTCCCCTGTCTCCTCCCCCAGACCCCCAACCCAACGACATGGCTCCTGATTAACCCGGTGTAGGGTCCAGCATGCTCTCTTAATGGTATTACACACAGGCACCATTCATTCCAATATTCAATTACATTTAATCATGGTCATTTGCATCATGTGATGTGGAAGATGAGGGTTGGCTCACCGGGACCTGGGAGGGGCCGAGTTAGTACGTTAGTACGTTAGTATGTTAGCGTCCACACTGAGGGTGAATCATGTCTTAGCATCATGAGTGGTGCTAGCTTAGCACTGGAATAACTTGACATGCTGTGTGTCTTGTATTGGCGAATGTTAAACTGTGGATGAACATTTGATTTTAAATATAAATATAAAAGTATGGCGATATAATATATAATAACTAAATAATATACTGAATATTTACTGCATTGTAATAACCTGCAAGTAACCATAGAAAAAAGAATGTAATCACGAATGTAATCGCATTAAGTGCACAGCAATACATCTGCACAGGGAGGAGCACTTGCTGAATGTATGCATGTCAAAGTGACTGGATTTCTGCTGTGCTATGCCCTTTTCTCTCTCTCTCTCTCTCTCTGTCTGTCTGTCTGTCTGTCTGTCTGTCTGTCTCTTGCTCTCTCTCTCTCTCTCTCTGTCTCTCTCTCTCTCACACACCCCTCTGCATGGAGGTGATGTGGGACAACTCATGTCTGCCCTGTAGCTCTCTCTCTCTCTCTCTCTCTCTCTCTCTCTCTCTCTCTCTCTCTCTCTCTCTCTCTCTCTCTTTTTTATAGCCATGCAGTCCCACCAGCCATTAATGTCTCTGCACCGCTTCTGCCAACCGTTGCAGCATCGCATTTCCCACACACACACACACACACGCACACACACACACACACACACCACACCTCCCTCCATATGTTCAGTCACAAGCTAACCATCGGTTAGAGATTCCGTAAAACCAAGTGTGTCACCACCACCGCCCTGTACATGGCTAACAACACAATTTAAAGTATTTCCTTTCCAATTATAACATCCACCCATTAATTATTGAATCTGTTCTCCCACTTAGATAGCTAGGAGGAGTGCAATTCCGGGCCCAGTAGGCCTGACTCTAGGACCAGCCTTGCATCTTAGCAGAGGAGAGACCGAGAGAGAGACTCTCTGACTGTGCAGATATTAGATAACAAACTGGATACAAGATTTTCCCTGCAGTAGTGAGTGCAGGTCTACACAAGCTAATGGGATATAAAAAATGATAATAAATCCTTGGATTTCCAGAGGAAAGGTTCTTGGAAAATTATATGGTTTCTTGGAGAGTCGCCAGAAGGAAACAAGCAGTGCAGAGATAGAGAGCGACAGAGAGAGACAGAGAGAGAGAGAAAGACAATGGAGGCATTGACAGAACGAGAGAAGAGCACAAGAGAGACAATCTCCCTGATTGAAGACTTCCCCCTGTCCCATAATCTGGTTAAAAGTATCATTAAGCTCTCAGACCAATGGGTTGCACACACACACACACACACACACACAAAAAAACACACACACTGTGTGTGTGTGTGTGTGTGTGTGTGTGTG
>OOFB01008330.1:0-10964 GCA_900323305.1 Trachyrincus murrayi | reverse complement strand
CCCCCAACACACACACACACACACACACACACACACACACACACACACACACACACACACACACACACACACACACACACACACACACACAGTGATACTCACACAGTGGGGATGTACTCTCCAGGAAATGCGTTGGTGGTGTAGCTGATGAGCAGACATGTTTTACCCACAGCTCTGAGGTTGGGAAGGAGAAAGACATGTTTCAGCATTCCTGAACTTACTCCCACAAAACAGAAACAGAAACAGTAACGCATTACATTAATCTAAAGTCTATGGTCCCCCACCAGGACTGCATCACTCACTTCCTGGAGGGATCCAGTCACCCAGTCACTTCAGTCAGTGTGGGGACTTTTGTCTTTCGTTTTTTTTAAATAAATAAAAAAAGGTACCGTTTGCCCACCACCACCACCTCAAGAATAGGCAGAGCGTTTTGCACCTAAATTCAAATGGCCAGCAAGGTTGCTAGTGTAGATGAAGTAGGCCAGTAGTGACTCTCCGACTGTGGTATTTACCACACCCATAAGACCAAGCTGAATATTACCAGTCAGTCAACATAGTGCTGGCAGAACAGCTGTAGCTCGTTCTCTAAGCCAACTGTACAGAGAGACAACATAGAGACAACATAGCTATTAAAGTTGGTTTGATTATAGTGCCGCAATCGCAATACCCCGACCTGTTTAGGAACTGACCTCCATTCACAAAAATCTGGAGAATAAAATTCAAACGCAGGAATAAGAGGATTTGGATTTACTGGATTATTGCAGTGCACTAGAAGGCATTCCATTAATAGTTTTGCTCAAAGCTAAATCAAAATGTTAATTATAAAAATACAAAATACAAAATCATATATTTACATCTATTGGTGCTGGTCTGGTGAGTGGTTGTCAAGTCAAAACAAAAAGGTAAAGGTAACTCTAACAGTTATATAAAGAAAACAGGTACAGGTGGAAACAGGTAGCCTGCCTAATAGGCTATTTAATGGTTGTGGCTAAAAAATGTCTTCAATTATTCATAAAAAACCATAAACGACCTGCACTTGATCAAGACTTTAACTTTCGTTACACTATAAGTCTAAGTGGCTTGTTCTTACCCGTCCCCTACAACGACACACTTTATGGCCTGCATCGGGCTGGCTGGAGGAATGTCTTCTGCTTGGCACCGGGCTAACGATCGCGCACAACTCTTTTGTCCGAACTTGGTTGCTGGTTAAAAACTCCCAGAAGAGCCTCGCGGATCACAGTGTCGCTCCGCAGAAGAACGTCCTCGGGCGGCAGTGTGCTTTCTTTGAGCTATATCACAACAACGTATGCAATAACTTTAAAAATCACTTTGCGGGGAAATTCACCTCCCGACATGCCCATGCTTTGGTGAGCTTGCCTAGTTAAGAGTGGAGGCTATGTAAGCCAAACATCAGCGGCCACCACCCCTGAGAGGAAGAAAAAAAACCTGAAGCAGCAACACACTATGCTGTATCCGGTACACCTAGCCGCACAACCAGCTAGCCGGCTAGGCTAGGCCACGCCCACACAGACAGGGGCAATTTAGGGTTACACACACACACACACACACACACACACACACACACACACACACACACACACACACACACACACACACACACACACACACACACACACACACACACACACACACACACACACAGTGGAGGAAGTGACGTCTCTTAAACAAACCGTACTGACATCCGTGTGTCCCTGTATTAAGTCCTCGGAATGACCAAAACGGGAGTAGCCGTCGATTTTGGGTGGAGTAGCCACTTCAAACGTACCAGCAAACAGCGAAAATCGGGTAGTGTGTCAATGACATAAATATGAACTGTCACGTGCCGTATTTCTGTTAGCCAAGTGGGTCAACCTTAACAACACGGTAACATTTGCCATTGTGTTGTTGACTTCGTTTTATGGCGGGGCTGTCGTATTTAGTTCTAAGATTTTCGGGATCCGCCGGTCGGACCTACGGAGTGTTTTCCAAAGGGTTGACGAGGACTTTGTTGATCTTTTTTGATCTCGCATGGCGTCTGAGAATCAGGTTCCCTTATATCTACCTCATCGCGTCGATGATGTTCAACGTGAGATTACAGGTAACCTCGATGCGGACATCAAATGGATGTAGTGACCCAGGCGCATCCTATGTCCATATGCTAACCACTACGAGCCAGCCGGTCTGGAGATCGAGTGGCTGCTGTCAAGTTTATTGTGCTGTGATTATCGACTGGACTATATACAGTCGTCGAGACAGATTTTCTTGTTATTTTCCTCACGTGCAACAATTTGATTAACCTAAACACAATGTAATATCTTCTTGGGGGCGAATAGTTGTTTTTAAATATTTTGATTTTAAATATTACGTCTAACGTTTCGGATCGATTATGTTCTATCCATAGGTCCACATCGAAATACACTGATTCATCCTCATCCGTAGCGGAGGACCCCTCTGCGTGGCGCTGCTGGTACCTTGAGGACTGAGCACTGTGGACCAGGAGGACATTACTTTCAAAAATGAGTGTGTTAGTGCACCAAATGTCAGGACTGGTGTCAGATTCAGCTACTGTCGCCGAGGCACGGTGCCTTTGTCGGGAGAGGACACATCCCAAACGTGATCTGGGGCGGGTGTCGATCTGTGAGCTTAGCGGGACACTCCCGTCATAGTTCTGCAGACATTGTCGGGCTACCTGTTCTGTCTATGGAGAAAGCAACTGATGGAGAATGGGATGTCCTATGTTTCTATTCAAATGGCGAGGACCGAATGACAAGTTTCCTATCGAGAAAGAAAAGCGGTGTTTCTCTGGGACTTTCTATCCACGCTTTATTGTCAACGTTTGACATGTATGTTCATTTGGATTATCATGTACACCTGTGATATGATGATGAAGAAGAAAAACTGGAACAATTGTAACGGATTTTTTAGAGTTAAGTGATGAATTTACACTGCATGACACAGTCCAGCATGTTTATTTTCTCCATTTACTGGACACTTAAAATTAGTTGGTTGGCAAATTGATTGGTTGATAACCAGGTGATCTGATAGAATTATTTTACAGCATATCAATAGCTCATTAGATAATCCAAATGAGATAGGCCAACATCACGATTGCCATATATGGTATACATTAAAAACTGACATTGCACTCAAACTCTAAATTTCTAAATAAAAACATTTCCAACCTCATTGTGATACATTTTGGGACACATCTTCTCAGTGTAATCTGGGTTCCTTCCATCTAATGATTATTTTCATCTAGTTGATTTTGATTATTCTGAGGATCTTTGCAAGTGTGGACAGTCCTAGAGTGGACACCTGCGCTCTCACCAAGTCACTCTGTCAGTCAGTGACAGAATTGCGCATCCGATGAGTTTAGTTCCCAAAAGACGAGATACCTTTACTTTAGGACTGCAAGCAACTAATGGCTGCTTTAACCATCAGTGACATTAATAAATACATTTCCTTAATAAGACGACACAGACATACATTGAATTGGACATTTTACTTGGTGAAAATAATGGCAAATAATTGTATTTGGTTTTGGATGATTCTGATCTATTGCTACGTAACAGACCTTTAGTAAATATAGCCTAGCTCAAAGTGTAAGATCTGCACCAAAAAAATGCTACATGCTCATGCTCAAATGATTCTTCAATTTCTCTTCATTATTGATGTATACAGGAGCAGACAGGGAATCCCTAGATAGATAAAGGGTTCCTGGTATCCTTGGCAGGAGTTCTGCTTCCCGGCACCACCTCTGGCTGGAGTTACAAGCTGACCTCAGCAACACACTGTTCAAATATTTTCTCAATTAGCTCATTCTGTTGTCCAACATTCATTGGCCATAGGGACGGCTGGGACACATTCTTGAACCCACTGGATGACCCATTGAAAAGTGGTTTTCAGACAGACAAATACTGCAAGATGGTCTTTGTTATCACACGGCTGTCCCTTTTAACAGCCCACTGTCATGATGTTTATCTAGACAGAGGCAACTGTAGAACAAGCAGCCCTAAGTGGGGAGCTAACCACAATGGGTAATATAAGTGAAGTAGGCCTATAACCAAACTATAATAGAGCAATATGCTCTTGATACTGTAATAAAGGGCTATGTCAATGCTCTTGAAAGTAATGCCTGTTTTCTCCTATATGGAAGGGCCGTAACATAATTATAAATATGTTAAGGACCTTCATGGATGTCCATTCAACGTGCCAGTCTATTTATTTTTCCCAGGTTAGCTGTTCCAGCTGCAGTTCATTAGTTATCCACACGAGGGAGGCAGAGCATCAGGTCGTAGAAAACCCCATGGTTGAAGTACTACAGACACTCACAGGGAATGTGTCAAATATACAGCCATCACGAATAGACACAATATTAAAAAGTTCATACTTATGTGCTGGTTTTCTATTCCTCTTTGTTGGCCCCTTTGTCTTGATGGTCAATTAATATATGAGTTCTGATCGTCTCTTTATGTTCATTTGATACAGTTAATAAAAAGACAGCAAACCAATAATAAAAAGTGTGATTAAAAAATCTACCCAGATACATATAGAAGAAACCTATATGATTCATGTTCATGTAATTCAATTTTCAGACTCAATTTTCAGACTACAAACGATTGTAATTATTTTTACATTTCTAAATGACATACAAACTATATTTTATTAAAACACATACATATACAGCATAGGCCTATATAAAGAAATGTTTGTATTCATAAGGATGTAATAACACCTAACACCAACACGTAAAATAAAGAGTCAGAATGTGCCTCTTAGATGTATCAAGCATCGTCAACAACTGCTGATTATCTTAACTTACAAGCATCCTGTTGTGTATCTCTCAGCACAAAATGTCCCCCACTAAACTTCCTAACCAGTCACTCCAGTGCCCCGCTGCTGTGTAAAAAAAAAAAACATCACGAGTTGCCAAGGCAACAGCATTCGACGATTCTCCATGTGAATCCCCACCCCCACCCCTGCTACAAAAAAGAAAATAACGAGTATTCATCTCTGTGGGATTTTGCCAGAGGAAAATAATTTAATAGGGTTAGGAGACACATGGTTGGAAACAGAGAGATCAATAGATAAGTCAGGTCCACTAACTGTCACTTGTGTAGGCCTACCATCCGAGAGAGAGGGGAGGGAAAGACTACGCTACAGTGGTTTAGCCTTTGGCATTTGTGACAGCAGCTTGCGTGGCTTTCCCTGATGAAGTGTCAAAGGCTGATCATCTTAATGCGCGCAGATATGGCCAGGGTTCAGTCAAATGTGAACTAGGAACTAGAAAACATGATCAAATGTATGTTACGTAGATGTGTTCAAGACTCCAACCTTACATTACTATATGGCTTTTTTGTTTGTTTGTTTGTTTGTTTTTTGGGTTTCTCTCCACAGGAGTTGAAATATTGATAGGGAGGTTGAAAGTAACTTCGAATTACAGCAATGTATATATAGTGTATTTTTTCCACCACATTGCTTTAAAGACCCATAGTATCGTTAGCACACATTTATGAACGTGTATGAGGCATTGAAGGCCCGTCATGTGGCTTGCCTTCTCCTCTGTAGGTGCACTGTATGTACTTAAGTTCATTGATCTAAGTTTAAAATCCATGCAAGATGAGTGAAAGTTTCCATTTTTTTATTATGGATAGCAAATATTGATATGGCTTATTTTATCCAAAGCGTGTATGTTGTTCAGAAGATATTGCATTGTTAAAAGCAAAGAGACCAATTGACATTTTGAGTAAAAAATGGTTCCTCAATTTTTATTTTGACAATATTCCTGTCCTTATATACACTTTTTAAAATGTGTATGTGTTCATTATTTTTCTGTTATGTGTTCGCTGACAGTTCAAGAGGTTAAATAAATCATTAAATAACAGTGACAGCAAAGTCCTACAGGATTCCAGCAGGTGTATTATCATCAAAGAATATTAAAAGCTAACTGAAATGTGCTTCGGAAATGAAACAACAAACACAATCAAATAGATTCATCCACAGAATGGATTACCGTTTCAAAATGTAATCAAACGGTAATCCATTCTATATATTTTGTTGTACTTCAAGCCTCGGATGCATTTGTCTCCAAACGGTGATTGTCAATGATTATCCCCTTGGATTGAGAAAGACTCCTGAGTATGGGCTTAGTACGAGCTGCAACACTATTCAAAACTGAGTTGACAGCACGCCAAGTTACTGTACGCTACGGTAGCCACCTATTTGGGTATCGTTATTTAAAACAGACAGCAGTCTACTCCACACACTCTGTGGATTTACATAAGCCCATAAGGAAGGTACGCAAGGCCGTATGCAAAGTGTTAGACACAGATGAGATTGTGTCTGACTAGCTTTGGCTGACCTCGAAAAGAATGAAAATCAAAAGGAAGGAGGAGGAGGAGGAGGAGGTGGAGGAGGTAGAGGAGATGGAGGAGGAGGAGGCGGCAGGGAAGAGGTATGAAGAGTGAGAAGATTGCCTGCAAGTCTTTCTTCCCCAGCCTACACATGCTAGTGGAAATAGGTTACATTTGAAGTGAAGCAGCATTCAAATCCTCATTTATTTAATTTGTTACTGTGACGACTCTCATGTGTGCCTACTACTACTATTATGTAATGTATAGGCTTTTGAATGTCGAAGAAATGCTGATTGTATTGATTTGATAATTATATGGAAATGAATAATTAAAAGGTTTACGTAATGGCACCATCATATAGGCCAACTATACTTTGATATAAATAACGCACATGTGTAGGGAGAAATTCTTTATGCTACTGCCTAAGATTAGTGAAAGTAAAAAGATTTGTTATAAATAAAATCCATCCCATAATCCCTATGAAGTAAACCATGATTAGGTTATCAACCCAAGAGTCGAAATTCAAAATGCAGAAAAATAGATTGTGAGGGGGCTTTGGTCACATGTTTTGCAGTCACAAACATGGAAAACATCGAGATCTGACCAATAAAGGTTGTTTATTGGCAGCAGTTCCTATGTGGGACTCAGACATGGAGTCCCACATGCAGAATTGCATGTAAGCCAGAAAATGCTTGAGAGAGCTCCGTCCGGCCAGGTCGACACGATGATATTCAATCTCAGCATGTAGAGCAGGAAACAGACAGAAAGGACATGCAGTGCACCTCCCACACACATGGCTTTACTTACCAACACATTTGCACACACACGTACACGCACGCGTACGCCCATGCACGCACACACTCACACACACGTATACACATGCATGCATGCACACATACACATACACACGCACACAGACACACACTACACACACACACACACACACACACAGACACACACACTGCATCCTTTGTGTGCAGCAGACACAAGTCCAAATAAAGAGTGGACTCAGGTTAGGACTTTCAATCAACCCCTCCAACCCCTTTCACTCATCCAATCAGATGTCAGTCGGAGGGTGAAAGAAGTGGTGGGGTCCTGCTGTTTCAACATCACACTGAGGCTGACCTTTGACCCCAAACCCCACCCCTTCTCCATCTGGAAAGAGGAAGGATTTGTGGCATCCTGTCCACCTGAACTTTGATTCTCCATCCGTCCGTCTGGAGAGGATGTGACGCTAGGCGACAGACAGGTCACCTGTGAACCTTCCGGAAATCACAACTGAAATAATGATCCTGCCTGTAAGAGGTTTAGCCCTCGCACATCAATACGCAAAATGGTCATCTTCGTGTCCCTAATTTCCCATCTGGGATTGATTAAGAACATTCATTCTAACCCATTCTAAAAATAGTGAAAAGGGCGTTTATTGTACGAACAAATGTTTAAAAAAATAAATAAATAAGTAGTAAGTAGTGTGTTTAGCGTGTCAGTGTTTGTTCTCACTACATCTCAATAAAGCCGTCATTCTAACTAAAGTGGAATGTTAAAGCGGCTTGTACTGTATGCAAAGCCGCCCTCTGGGGAAAATAGTTCGCTTGTCTTGATAAATATCAATGAACTCATTATTCTAAATGTAGTGACAACAACCATAACTGTCTGAAAAGATGCTCTCTCGTCATGGTATGATTCGCCTCTGGTCCGCAACTCAATAACCTCTCCCAACGTTGTGTCGTAGCGTTCATCATGAGGACATCATAAGACTCAACTTCCTGGCCCTGGTTATCCCAGCCAACCTGTCTGAGACGAGTAGTTCTCGGTGGACCCCCTCTGGTATGCAGAAGGTACCCCAGACAAGAGGAGGAGGAGGTGTGGGCGTCATTATGAGAGTTAATATTATGGGATGTGCTTTCACCTCAATGCACTGACATGGTTTTTAATGTATGGGGGATGGGGGGTGGGCTTCTCCTCCTCCTCATTGAATGCAATATGGCTGTGTGTTGTGTGTGTGTGTGTGTTGTGTGTGTGTGTGTGTGTGTGTGTGTGTGTGTGTGCTGTGACTTGCGGGGACCATAGGACCATAGGACCATATGAGGCATCCCCATCTCGCTGACTGCTCAATCAGGTCACGTGAAGTCGGTCAGGATCACTACAGACCTCTCCTCAGATGGTCGGTGTAATCTTCCTGACGTTTGAGGCCCTCAGGGGCCCACACCCTCTGTGGTGCCATAGAGGAGAGGTTGCATGGGGAGGGGGGTGGGGGGGTGGGGCGTACACATGCATGCAGACTTTGTTACTGCATGGGTAATGTCGGATCCAGTAGTACTACTATGTTATAGCAGAACGTCTGGGGGGAGACGGCACAGAGACTGGGCCGGAAACCAGAAACAGCAAGGGGCGGATTTATGGCTTCTTTGCTTCTTTAGTTACGGAGATATTCTACTGAAGAAAAAG
Source organism: Trachyrincus murrayi (assembly GCA_900323305.1). Lineage (NCBI taxonomy): Eukaryota > Metazoa > Chordata > Actinopteri > Gadiformes > Macrouridae > Trachyrincus > Trachyrincus murrayi. Next base: position 2,163 of record OOFB01008330.1, on the reverse strand, counting down.
TGGATGAAGCTTTCAGAAGGGGATTAATAAGTGTATTTCTAGTGGCCAGTGGCCAGTCTATACGGTGTTGATTTGAAACCTTTACAGGCATTTTTTTACAGTTTAGTGCTGGCCAAGTTTGTGTTTGCCAATTACGCGCCTACAGATCCCCGACTCCAGCAACATGATTGGTCCAAACAAATATGAATCGAAAGAAAGTGAAACACCCCGTTCACCCAGATTTGAGCTCGTCTGCCGTCAGACTTTAGATATCAAGCACCCGCCCGCACGCGAGGCGTCCCATAATCCTTTGCCCCACACGATATCGCGTCCAATACAAAGTGAATGGGAGGCGTTGCCAATCGCGAGACATCACGTCTAGTGGGGCCGGGCCGTAAGGAAAGTCGCATTTTGTCTGGAGCTCAACATACTGCGGCCACAAACGTGCATGCCTTCCAATGTCAATGTATACCTTAGCTTGTAAAGAAGACTGTGACTCAGACACGCTTGGGTGTCTATGCACTTGTTTTTATGCGTTCGTGTGAATGTGTGCCTGGTCTCATGTGTGTGTGTGTGTGTGTGTGTTTATTGAGAGGAATTCATGGGCGCATTGGATTCGCCTAACCATAAATCTGGGAATTTACACTCCAGAGTTTATGGTTAGGCCAATCCTCACTTGTAGAAAATATAAAAATGATGCCAGCTACGTTAAATAACTACACACCTCATGTATAAAAACAGGTTTTAATGGATAGCACTGAAGAAAAATGAACACAGAAAGAAAACAGGAAACGTCCTGCACACACACATGCGTGTACGCACACACACACACACACACACACACACACACGCGCGTGCGCGCGCACACACACACACACACACACACTCAACTCGAAATTGCACCTCATATATTCTATAGCTGCATAAACTACTTATTATGAAAACTCCCCCAGAAATGACCTACGTTTACATTCAGCAATTTAGCAGAAGCTTTTATCCAACGCTACTTACAAGTGAGACTGAGAACAATCAAAGCATACAATCAACAGCAGGACAGAGTGCAGAGTAGCTAGGAAACCAGAAATGATATAATTGCATAATAGTTGCATCACAGCGATAGTGTATCTCAACAAAGCACATTTTAAAAACACAGCCCACACATCTCCCTTTACTCAGGGCTACTCTCTGTGGTGCACTAACGTGAACGTGAACGTAACGTGATGCTCCAGAATAGTTGATAATGGTTTTCGTTGGCCTATTTTATGTTGCTTGTTGTGTTGGTTATTGAGAAACATTCAGCTTCGGAAACTCATTGATAAAACATAAGTTGAAGACTTATTGAAGACATTTGATGTGAATCCACAAAATGTTACAAAGGTGAGGTTTAGGGTTGTTACATGCCATGCTTTGCCAGTGGCACTTTGACCCCAACGCGTTTGTGACATCAATTCCAATAAGCCCGTATAAATGGCCACCACCCACCAGGAAAGCTGTCTCTCTGGACTTGTTGAAGGAGCTGCTGCGTTGCGCTATGCTGTACCTCATTTGCTGTACCACCTGCCCTTCGCTGCGTCCTCCTGTTCTTCCCAGTGAAGCGGGCTAGGTACGCTGGGGTAACCTGTACATTTCACACCCGTAGTAGACTTCCTGTAGAGACGCGTAAGAGGTGGAGGCCACCCGTGTATTCCGCTGTTGCTAGCCAAGCTCATCAGAGGTATAGTTATTTTCTTTTATAGAAGCCAAGCTCTTGTTTTACTACGTTTATTTCCTTTGGCTCCACCATCGGAAGCGGAGGACAGGTGTGTCTCATTAACGCTGAATCATTTCAGCAGGTGACCGGGTACTAACCATATCAGCCAATAAGTTATGCATGCAATGGCATTTGCTTAACCTAGAGAGGGAGTCCTCGAATGCTAACCAATGCACAAGTTGGTGTTGGTTTTGGCTGCGTATTGATGGCCAACATGGTGAACATTAATATACCGTTCATGTCAGAAACGTCTACTCTGTACTACATCAACAGCTGTTAGGACCAGCACCAAACCCAAACCAGCTGGACGGAACCATCCAATCAGAGCAGCTGCAGGGCCTCAGGGCTTGTTGCCGACCCTATAAAGGAGAGACGCTACAGTGGTGTAGCAGCATACAGACGGCTGTTGGTTTGTGGTGTCTGCTGGTTTACAC
>OOFB01008328.1:0-15147 GCA_900323305.1 Trachyrincus murrayi | reverse complement strand
ATGCACAGGCCCGCACACACACACACACACACACACACACACACACACACACACACGTTAGCTGAGCAGATAGGTTAAGCAGGCGCGGTGGTTCTGGAGACCACTGGGTCATACTGAAGCGATGCATAACACGATACAGGACAGTTAATAATTACAGTGTATGTACAAGTATGTTCATAATGTTGAGCTCCACTGACATTAAATGTCTCATCTTTTGGCCGTTTTCTTTGACGTTTTCTTGATTTGCAGCTATTAGTTATTTCCTTATTTCCTTATGGTGCATCTTAACCAAATACTACCAAACGCTTGCCTTTCTGTAACCTTAGGGGGTGTGGCGTCGAAACATGCTACATCATGTTACCATGGTTACAACGTTACTGTTAACAATTGATCTCAGTCGGTCTGTTAAGTACTGATTATGTTTTCTCCACAAACATTTAGTGTTTACATTCCTCCTGTCCACTACATGGCCATAGTGGTGAGGTGGTCACCACATGGCCATAGTGGTCACCTGTCCACCACATGGCCGTAGTGGTGGGTCACCTGTCCACCACATGGCCATAGTGGTCACCTGTCCACCACATGGCCATAGTGGTGAGGTGGTCACCTGTCCACTACATGGCCATAGTGGTGAGGTGGTCACTACATGGCCATAGTGGTGAGGTGCTGGTGCCCCAGCAGCCCCTTGCGCCCCGCCCCTCCCCCCGGGTGCCCCCCTGCGTTGCCATGGCCACAGTACTCCTGCAGGTTCTGCCGCAGGGTGACCAGCGCCGAGCCCAGGCAGGCGCGGTTGGGTGCGAGGATGCCGCCGGGCAGCTGGATGAGGACGGTGGCTACCCCGGCCATGCCGTCGTCCGTGGGCTCCAGGGTGATGGGCCCCACCTTGAAGGAGGAGTAGGAGAAGCCCATGAGCTGGGAGAGGAAGGGGTCAGAGCGGCAAAAGTGCTGGTAGCCGCCGTGGGTGGACGGGTGGTGGTGGTGGGAGGCCGGGGTGCCGCCGGTGGTGGCGGTGCCGGTGTAGTGGTGGGCGTTGAGGTAGTGCAGGGGCAGGTGCTGCCCGCTGTTGACCCCGCTGCCCAGGTTGAGGTGGTGGTGGTGGTGGTGGTGGTGCGCAGTGGGCCCGGAGCCCGGCTCGTGCTTGTAGGAGACGGCGCCGGGCCGGCCTCGCTGGCTCACCACCACCGCGCCCGGCTTGCCGGTGCGGGCGTGGGCCAGGGACACGGTGCCGCCCCCCCCTCCCCCGCCCACTGACGGCAGGTAGATGAGCTGCGGCTCCTCGGGCTCCAGGTACACCGTGAGCTTGGCGAAGGGACGCGACGCCATCTTGGTCATTTCCTGGATGTGGCGCTGCTGCTCCCGCCGGAAGTCCAGGAACTGCTTGACCTTCCAGAGGAGCACGCACACGGACAGGAAGAGGAAGAAGCAGGAGAAGAAGACGGAGAAGAAGACGAAGAGGTCGATGTGGGCCTGGTCCTGCCGCAGGAACAGCAGGCCCTGGGACTCGCCCTGCCGCTCCTCCGTGCCCACGCCCCGCAGCACAATGTAGAAGCGGCTGGATTTGAGCGAGTGCACCTCATGGGGGAAGGTGATGACCACGCGGTCGCGGACGCCGCGCACAATAAGCACCGTTTGGGGATTCCACACGGTGATGTAGGAGATGAGCCCCTCCGCCCGCTCCTCCCGCACCTCCCTCTCCAGTCCGGCGGGGGGCTTGGCCTGCAGCTGCAGGGCGTTGCCGGACAATGCGGGGCCGGCCGGCGGGCCGGACGAGGCGTTGGTGAACACCTTCATGGGGGACGGCGGTGTCTCCTTATCGCCGCTCGTCACCCCGGCGCGCACTGCCGGGGTGTCGTCTTCGATCCGGATGGTGTGCACGCCCGTGTGGCGGTTGACGTCCACGGTGAAGGATTCATGGGAGTTGGACGCATAGACCTCCACCTCGCCGAAGGTGACGTCGATGGTGACACGGATGTCCACGTTGGTGAACTTGGGTTGGGCGCTGAAGAAGACGGTGCGGCCACGGGGCAGGTTGCGGATGGCCGGGTCGTGGAAGCAGTTGGTCTGGGAGGTGGGGTCGAAGCAGCACTCGCTGTCCACGTTGAACTGCCGGTAACACTGGCGCCCATTCACCGGTGTGCCGTTGAAGGAGTCCTTACACTTGGCGCACTGCAGGCCAGTGGGGAGAGTGCAGGAGAAACGGTGTTGTATTATACTGACATTTGTTACTCAGTTTTAAACCACTTGGTGGAGCCAAAGGACAATAAACATCTGTTCTGTTGTATTCTAAAAGAGCCAAAAATAAACATGGCGTGTGTTTTGGTCACGCGTCGTGCCGTGTGTTTTGGTCACGCGTCGTGCCGTGTGTTTTGGTCACGCGTCGTGCTGAGCGTACCTGCTGTCTGTAGCAGTCCTTGCGGTCGGAGGAGGAGGTGCTGGGACACTGGACGGTCTCCGTGTTGTTCTGGCAGGGGCAGCCCGTGCCGTCGTGCTCGATGCAGGTGTCTGCGTGGCCGTTACACTGGCACCTGCAGGGCGGAGGGATGGTAGAATAGAGCACTAGGACTAGGGAGAGTGCAACTTTAACTTCTTTTCCATGTACATAATACAACTGAACCCACGTTATAGACGACGATCAACTATGAAATGGTGTTTGATGCTTCTTCCACATCACGATTAACTGGTAGAATGCACATATTTTATTCAACATAAAATGAAAAATAAGAAAAATAAGAATAAGTGTGTGGATGTGTGAGAGTGAGAATCACGGCCCTCAGGCGACTATAAAAGCCACGGCCGTGCGTGCACTGCCCGCACGCTTCACAAACACCACATCAACACCGCATCAAGGCGATGTTGATGTGGGGCTTGAGGGCGCAGTCAACTCCAAACGGATATTCTCACAGTGCATTTCACTCACTAATAGCTCTTAAATGTTACCTACAGCACCTTTCAGATCTATTAAAACATTAAAGTGCTTCTATACAGGAGTCGTACGGCAAGTCCTAGCATCTTCCCCATAGGTCTCTCTGCAGCATGGCCACCTAGTCTGTTAAGTGTACACACACTGAACAGCAGGGGGCGGTACTCACTTCTCACACTTCCCCTGCAACAGGAAGTAACCACTGAGGCAGCTCTCGCACTTGTCCCCTACGCTGTTGTTACGGCAACTCACACACACCGCGCTCTCCTCGCTGGGGCCCTCGGACACCCAGGTCTGGATCTGGTTAATGGAGCAAACAAAGGGACAGAAATATGCTGGTGAGTACTGGACATGAAAACACTCTACAGGACGCACTGACCAAAGCACACGCCCCTTAAGTGAAAGTCTTAAAGGATAACTATTTACTACCAGGATAGTCTAGTTAGGGTGTTTGACTCATTAAGGTTCTGGGTTCGAACCCAAATGTCCGCAGTCTACTGGCGTCCTTGAGCAAGATGCCTACAGGTTCAGTAAGTAAGTGGCTTTGTATAAAAGCCTCTGCTAAATTAAGTACTACTTAGCAGTAATAGTACGAATAGTAAATAGTACTTTTTAGCACTTGTATTGAGTACAGATACACACTATTAAAGAGTTAGGCAGGTAGGTTGTGGAGGTTGAGGATCGAACCCGGTACCTTAACCACGACCCACGGGAGAAATGACAGGTACTCACGCTGACGGAGTCCAGGGCGAAGAGACGGGGGTTATCCTGGGCCTTCTGGTGCTCATCGCGGGAGAGACACAGAGCGCTGTTCCCCCGGCAGAACTCCCGGCACGGCCGGCACGCCCCTCCGCCCTTCGCCGAGCCCACGAACAGAGGCTTGCACTTCTCACAGTGTTTGCCCTGGAGTAGAGAAGCAGGCGGGTGCACGTTGAAATGATGGTGAATGTGAAGGTGAGGTAGGTGTGTGTGTGTGTGTGTGTTAGAGCTCATTGTTTTATTACTCAACGTCATATTTATGTTTGTACAATACTCATGCAGCACATGAGGGAAATAGTAGAACTGATGAATTAGCAACACAGGCTCTGTAACCAAGCTAACTGCTAACTGTCACCAAGCAAGTAACTTCACAACATCTAGCGTACAAAACATTCAACGCACCAATGAAGACATGAACTGAACCTAATTAATCTAAATCCAGACGATATCCACGCTCACATCATGACGTACAACAAGTGTATGTGCGTGTGTATGTATGTGCATGCCACATGTGTGTGTATGTGCGTGTCGTCCGGCCCACTCACGATGGTGTTGTTGTGGCACTCCAGGCAGACGTCCGGCCTGCCGACGCCGGCACAGTTGCTGTGCTTGTTGCAGCTGCACTGGTACGAGCAGTTCTCCCCCACGAAGCCAAAGTGACACCGGCACACCCCCGGGGACACGCACGAGCCGTTCACACAGCCCTGCACACACAGAGGCTCGCACTGCCCGGACACACTGGACAGACACAGGTCATGAGGAGTAAATAGAGACGGCTACCGTGGTACACTGAAACACATGACTTTCTCTTGGTTTATACTTCATGACTTTGGTATGAACAAAAAACACAAGCACGCACGCACGCATTACCTCATTTTTGCACAGTTCATGCACAGAGACTATAAATTAGGTTTCCCCCCCTCCTCCAGGTAACAGACGTGCCAGTGCTCACCTGCTGAGCAGGTATCCGTGCTTGCAGGTGCAGTGGAAGCCCTGGGCCAGGTCGTGGCAGTCCTGGGTGGCGTTGCAGTGGTGGTGGCTGTTGGCACACTCGTCCTCCTCGGGGCAGTGGAGGAAGGACCAGCTGCTGTTCCTCAGGGGACACACCCCTTCGCTCACACCTGGGAACCAATCAGGATGGACGGCCATCAGCCCAAACAAGATTAGAAATATTAGAGAAAATGTGTAATTTTTTGCAAAAGTTCAAATTCACAAGATCTTGACACTTAATCATGAATATTCAGCCATGATGTCGCTCCTAATATTTGTTATTCAGCAGCCAACATTGTTTGATACACACTGACAGTGAAATTATGAAGCACAGCTCGCAACAAACACATGTGTCCGGCTGTTTGTCTGGCACTAAGGAACACTTGAGTCATTAGATCAGGTTCCACCCTGTGTTAAACCATTAGATTAGCCTAGCCTCCAGTACTGTGTTAGCCATTGTATTAGATTTATTCAGTACTGTTTAACCATTAGATTAGCCTAACCTCCAGTACCGTGTTAGCCATTGTATTTGCCTTATTCAGTACTGTGTATCCATCAGATGGTCTGCGGGTGGCGGTTCTCACCATCGAGGCCTCCCTGCAGGCAGCGTCCGGCTCCGTTGGCCCCGCGGGTGGCACACCAGCCACACTGGGGCCTGGTGATGCACTGGGAGCACTGGGTGAGCTGGGAGCACCGGGGGGAGCAGGAGTCTCCCCCGGAGAGCAGGCGTCCACACTGGCCCGCCTCGCAGCGCAGCGGCACAAAGGAAGGACTCATGCACTACAGGGGGGAGGAGACAGGGATGGTGACCGTAAACAGTACGGCTCATATTCACCAGACACGGTGCGAGGTCGGCAGTTCTGCCAAATCTCTCATCGACACCCATTTGTTTAAGTAGTTTGAAGTCAGTTTCCTCTTGTTGTTCACTGATTTCTAGTGTCTTCATTGACCTGTTTATTTATTTGTATATACAGTGCTATAAAGTGTCCTGAAAGTCACCCACAAATAAAATGTATTATTATTATTATTGTATAGCTCATATTCACCAGGAACAGCTGACCCTATCACCTGACAATCTACAACCTACAATCTTATTTGAAATGTCATAATCATAAGGATTGATCTAAAATAGCCTTTATAGATATAGAGAACCTTCCATGTTCAGTATGAGACCAAGCCCTACCTGCTGCAGAGCCATGCTCCACACGCAGTGCTGCCAGCCCCCGTCGGAGCCCCGCGACCCCAGGCACAGACTGCAGTTGTGGAGGCTGTGGCAGGGGGGAGGGCAGGGCAGTGGGGGGGAGGACTCCACCTGCATGGGGGAGACATTGAGCAGGGCGTAGCTGAAGCATGTCCAGTCGTAGGTGGGGTTGATGCTGAGGATGCGACGGGTCTCGCCTGTAGGGGGACATCAGGGGAGTCAGGGTTGATTTGCTGGTCTATTATAGGGTGTACCGACGCCTCATAAAGACCTGCCTCTGTGATTCTGGAGCACTATACTAAAATACAGCACCCATGTTGTACGGAGGATGTACTGAACTATATACAAAACGTTTTTCACCACACAAATACTACATTACACACACAGAACATGTGATGAATCACATAACATACAATAACCTTTTTTGCTTGGCACTTGATTCAGAATTGGTGGAAATATTCTCTACTCCATGCCCGTACCTGTGCGTTTAAACTGGCGGGTCCACATGCATTTCCCCGACGCGGTACACTTGGGGCAGTCGGACGCCTCGCAGCTGGTCTCGGTGCAGTTGCTGGAGAGAAAGATCTCCCTCTGGTTGATGCGGCAGTCGTGCTCGGACGTGCAACTCACTGAGCTGCTGATGCAGGCCCCCTCCGGACAGTTGGTGCACCACTTGCACTGCAGGGCCGGCTGGGGAGGGAAGTAAGTTCAGTTGTTTGCTCAAATGTATTTTAAACTCGTCTTATTGTTGTTGCGTTGTGTCACTTGTTAAGCACTTTGCATTGCTGTTTTACACAAAAAGCGCTCTATAAATAAAGTTAGATGTCGATGTGTTATAATGCGAGTTACACTATTACTGTAATTAACTTCCAGCAGAGCAAGAAAACAAAAAGAGACTACAGAAGAATCACTGAAGACGGGACACTTCGGTAGTCTACGATTGGTTCTAGCCCGGTGGTACCCAACTTTCTGTCAGGCCCCCTTTGATATTTACAGGAACATCATATGCGGGTGCAATCCCATCTTTTTAACTTGTTTTCGCTTTAAATACTTTTTATAAATTATTATCTAATTTATACATTTTTATTTGTGTGTGGTGGGGGTTATGTCGGGCCCCCAGGTTGGGAACCACTGTTCTAGCCTACGTGGATCACGGATCGGCCATTACAGCCATCTTCTGCGCCACCAGCAGGACAGTTATACTCGCATCGAGTGACCCCCTATGATGATGATGAAGAGGATGAATTCTGCCGGGGCTCCTCACCCGCGTGGGGCTGGAGAATGCCCTAGGGTGTCTGGCCAGACACTCGCTGCAGGTCTTCAGTCTGCGACACTGGTCAGGCTGCCGGGGGCTGGGGGAGCAGGGAGACAGGCCGGAGGAGCATCCCATCCTGGAGGAGGTCAACATAGATTACCGTCCGGGTTCCACAGGCTGCAGTTCTCCTCCCTGACACTAGGAGGCGGCGTTGAAATGCAGCTGTGCTCATTAAGACGAGGTACCTCTCTGCAGCGTCGGAGGAGGTGCATGCACCGCCGCACCACACGCAGCTGCCCGTGGTGATGTTGCAGGACTCCGGCGTGGACAGGAGGCTGCAGGGGTCAGGGGGCACTGTCAGGGTCAAGAGGCGACCCAGCGTGACCCCGTTGAAGCCCCCGGACAGGAAGAGCCGTCCGCCCAGGTCGGTCATGGCCAGAGACACCGACCGGTTGACCGGGTCACCCACGCCCGAGACTGAGGACGGGTGACAAGATGTTCAAAACTATTATTTTGTAAATTGACAATCGCTGTTTAGGGACTGCCTCTAGAAAGCGGAATCATACGACTATTCATATTTCACTACTGTTTAGTCATTTAGCATGCAGTTCTTTGTTTCAGATGCATGTCATTAATGAGCAGGCTGGGCATCTCGCTCAAGGATGCTGGTAGACAGGTCGACTGGGAGTTAAACACCCTCATTACTACACCATCCTGCCCCCAGATCAGATCACTGCAACACACCCAGAGGCGTCGAGATGTTTACCTGCATTGATCCAGGTGTTACAGTTGATCTGGTAGAGAGACACCGAGTTACTGTAGTCCTCCTCCTCGCTCCTCCCGCCCACTATGACCATGGTGTCTTTGACGAGCGCTGCGGCATGGAAGAAGCGGAACGGTGGCTGCAGAGAGGAGGAAGTAGAGGTCACATGATCAACTGCTTCCTGCTGCACTTATAAACACACAGAACTCAAACCACTAAAACCAAACCTAAAGGGGGAAAGCACCATCTCTAGCGGAAACACCATTTATTTCGATGGCTTCCACTGATTGGCTCAAATAGTGCCTGATGACATCACCCAACACTAATTTCAACCAATCAGAAAAATCGATTGCATGTGATGAACATTGAACCCCCAGAAGGGGCCCAGGACTAGAGGGACCTGCCTTGCTGCCCTGGGAGGGGACCAGCAGGGACCAGGTGAGGTTGGGGCAGTACAGGCTGTACAGCTCCCCTGAGGGCTCCACCGTCTCCACGTGGAAGCGGTAGCCTCCGAACACGTACACGGCATCCGTCGGGTGGTGGTAAACGGCAGAGTGGCCGTACAGACCTGGAGAGAGACAGAAATACGTACACAAGGTTTAGGCTTTGGTTTAGTCTTGGGGTCAGTTCATTACATGAACTAGATCGCTAGCTCAACTGGTAGAGCTTGGCACTGTCAGGGTTAGGGGTTTGATTCCCACTTAGGTCACCCGGGGGCAAAGAATGTATGCACTCGCGGTATTGCAAGACGCTTCGGGTAAGAGCTACCACCAAATACCATCAGATAAATTTATTTGATATTAGAAGTCGTTGTAATTCCTCCTCCAAACCTGTAGGTGGTGTGCCGATGTGTGGGGCGACGGTCCAGTTCCCAGACTGCAGGCTGAACTCCAGCAGGTGGTGGTTGAATCCGTTGTCCGGAGAGTAACCTCCAATCAGGAGCACGGTGGAGTCCCGGCGCACTGTCAGTGTGTGTCCCGTCACCTGGGGCAGTATTTGGCTCTGAAGGGGAGGACAAGCCAATCAAATCAAATGTTGAACGTTAATTCTTCTTCATTTAATCCCGGTATCGTATCGCTGTTGCGATAGGAGTGGAATCTAACCTTGTACTCTCTCCAGACCAAACTACTGAGGTTGAGACTCCAGGTGTCCATGGCAACACCCTTCTGGGTTACCCCACCCACAACCAACATGAAGTTGTGACTGGAGCCCTGGCCGCCAGAGAGAGCATCGTGATTGGTCAACAGGGCGGCGGCGTGCTGGTAGCGGGGGACGGGAAGGGACCCGTCGTCCAGCGAGCTCGTCAACATCTGGGTCCACTTCTGCTCGGACACAGCGTATCTGAAACATACCGGATGGGATGGATCAGGTAGGGGGTCACAATAATCCATGATATCCACAGAATTTTATATTAGGAACAACATAAACATTTCTATTTGTAATTCCCAATATGCATTTTTTATTAAAAACTCTTTGAAGGAGGCAGGCTTAGACCATACCGATACAAACGAGCACAGCACTCTGTAAAACACTGTCAGTTTTTACGTTTTTATTCAAGACTCTCTCGGTGTAATACATGCTTACAGACTCCCTGCCCGGTACTCCACACATTACAGCTCCCCCCCTAAAGACCACACTTCTATAGCTTTCATTTACCTGTACACATTTCCCAGAATTCCCTCTGAGAGCGAGAGGCCCCCGTACATCCAAAGGTTTCCCTGGGGTCCAGACACCAGAGAGTGGCCCATTCTGTGGAGGAACCTGTGAGCCTGGTTCTGTGGTACAAAACACATCATCATCATAAAACGTTATTACTACAAATAATACTTTATAGTGCATGAGGGGTCAGGCGGTGTTCCTACCGCTTTGAGCTGCGTGTCCAGGAGAGTCTCCCAAACCAAGCTCCCGGCGTCCAGGGGAACAGAGCAGTCTGATCCAGCCCAGTTCTCTGAGCACGCACACACCCCTGAAGGCTGAGAGGATGCAGATTACAACCATTACATTACAGATTAAGTGTTTGTACTGTCATGAACCATTAACTCAAATGACACAACATTTGGTACACATGCTGCTTAGATGTGCCCGACCATAAGTTATATTTCATTTATAGTTATTCAGTTATAGTTAAAATTTTAAGATTTACTCAAAAAAAAAACATTCTTTTTAAGTATATCTTTCTAGACCTACATTAGGAAATATCTAATCAATTATATATATATATATCTAAATCAATTACAGGCCTTCTAAAGTTTGGCCTGACAAGGCCTGACTTGGATAAGACGCCTTAACTAAAGTCACTAAACTAAGGCAAACTAAGCTGGTCCCCAGTACACAAACCAAAACTCCCTCTCTTACTAAGTTACAAGATCCTCTTCCCTCTGCCTCTCCGCAGTCTTGAGGGCACAGGGGCCGGTCGCAGAGGGGCCCCCCGTAGCCCTGGGGACACTGGCACAGGCCTCCTTGGCACTGGGCCCTGGCCTGGCATGTGGGGGCCCCGTCCTCCGTACCCCTTTCGGAGCCCCGCGGGCAGCGGCGCACCCAGAATGAGGCGTTGAAGCCCTGGGGCGTGGTGGCCGACGCGTTGGTCTCGAAGTACACCGAGATGATGCCTGGTGGAGGAGAGGATGTGGGGGAGGAGAGGGGGGAGGAAGGAGGAGAGGGGGAGGAGGGTGAGGAGGAGAGGTTGAGGAGAGAGGGGGAGGGGGAGAGGGTGAAGAGAGAGGGGGAGAGGGAGGAGCAGAGGGGGGGGGGGGGGGGGGGGGGGGGGGGGGGGGGGAGAGGGAGGGGGAGAGGGAGGAGCAGAGGTAGGATGAGAGGGTGAAGAGAGAGGGGGAGAGGGAGGAGCAGAGGTAGGATGAGAGGGTGAAGAGAGGGGGAGAGGAAGGAGCAGAGGTAGGATGAGAGGGTGAAGAGAGGGGGAGAGGGAGGAGCAGAGGGAGGATGAGAGGGTGAAGAGAGAGGGGGAGAGGGAGGAGCAGAGGGAGGATGAGAGGGAGGAGCAGAGGGAGGATGAGAGGGTGAAGAGAGAGGGGGAGAGGGAGGAGCAGAGGTAGGATGAGAGGGTGAAGAGAGAGGGGGAGGGTTTACCCGAGGTGGCCTCCACGGTGATCGGCTGTGTCCTCGTGGTACCGCAAAATGCTCCGATCAGGTTGTGGTCGGAATGAACCACTCCGTTGCCCAGGAAACGAGGAAGGCCGTCAAACACGTAGACATAGGAGCTCTGACACAAACATACAGACAAACATGCTCAATACAATACTTACTATATACTGTATATATATACTATAATAAATACTAAAACTAAACAAGAGAAGCGAGCCAACACGGTTGGTTGGTACAGCATTTCCCAACCTCCGCTGACTGTATGAGGGCTGTGGAACCGCGGGGTAAACAGGCACTCACGGCGCACTGTGTGTGGGAGTCGGGGTGCAGCGTGAGGGCCACAGGGGGGCAGAACTGGCCCGGCGTGCAGGCTGCCAGGTTCTCCGTCACCGACAGGACCCACAGGCAGTGGGAGAGGCCTCCCCTTCCCCCGGCACCCCCTCGCCAGCCCAGGGAGGAGGATAGGGGCAGCGGAGGGGAGGAGGAGGAGGAGAGCAGCACAGAGCGGCCCTGGCACTGGCGGTAGCATGTCCCGTTGTTACTGGAGATGAGAGAGAGACAGACGGAACGATAGAGATGGAGCGATAGAGAGATAGAGGGAGGGATAGTGATGGAGAGATCGATAGAGAGAGAGCGTGAGATAAGCAACAATAAAATCTATAAAATGTTACATTACACGTCACCATGTGTAGTAGAACGCTAGACGTGTACCTGGGGTCTCCATAGTAACCGGGCAGGCATGTCTCGCAGTGCGCTCCCTGAGTGTTGTGCGTGCAGTAGCACTGGCCCGTCTGGTTGTGACAGTAGCCCTGCAGGGGGTCCCCGTGGCCGTTACACTGGCAGGGGACACAGCCGCCGCTGCCGGCCAGGGCCGAGCCAAAACTACCCGGACGACAGTGCTCACAGTGGGGGCCCGTGGTCCAGTCTGACGGGGGGACAGTATGTTGTTGTTTATGAGCCAAGGAGCAGAACAACAAAACGAGAACTCGATAGCACTGTCAGGATGAGAGGACATGGTCAAATTATTCCTGTTGCTAGGCAACATGTCTCTATATTGAATACTACCTGGACAGGAACAATCTTCTGCATCTTTGCCTGTGCCGTTTTGACTGGATTGATGCGGTATGCGATACACAGTATCCCATACCGCTTGTCCTTGAGTCACATAGCTCTGGTTAGTCCAGGAGCGTCTTCAGGGTCCAGTGTGGAGGACTCACCCTGACACTGGTCACAGATCCCGGGGGCCGTGATGCAGGTGGAGTGGAAGTTGCAGCCGCAGTCCACGTCACACTCCACGCCACTCAGCACCAGCGTGGCGGGGTCTGACGTCCAGCCCAGCGAACACTCGCACTCGAAGCGCGGGCTGCCGCTGCACCTGCCCTCACGGCACTCGTTGTAGCAGCTGTGGAAGGAATAACAAATAGATGCATAAATAGCCATGGGTGACATCTAATTGACTTTAATAACACTGTATACAGGTAGGAAGCAGGAATACAAGGACGATGGAGGACACACAGCCACAAAAAAAGGTATTTTTGATTGATTTCTCTTGGAGGCAAGACATTGATGAGGAGAAACCATAGCAGTCTAGTGGTCAGGGTGTTCAAACTCAGAATGTCCACAATATCCGCTGTGGATAAAAGCGTTTCTTTGAATAAAAGCATGTGCTAAATGACTAAACAATAATAATATGGTCACGAGGGGCTCCTTACGTCTGGTTGCAGTGCAGGGTGCCGTCGCCCGTGTAGCCCCGCTCGCAGTGGCACTCGTAGGCGGTGGGCGTGTTGACGCAGGTGGCGAAGGCGTGGCAGTTGTGGAGGCCCAGACGGCACTCCTCCACGTCGGGGCAGGTGGGGTAGGACCACACGCCATCCTCCTGGTCCTCCCCGCCCAGATGCTCCAGCTCCATCTCCATCTCCATGGGCCGCGGCGGAGCCGAGGTCTGGGGCTCGGGGCTGCAGGAGGGAACGGACTGGAGGTCAGAGACATGGGAGGCCCTTAAGAGACTAACTGAGATGTAGCGACACACTAAACTAAACGGCGACATGCCACGGTGTGTTAGGCAAGATAACTATTGGGCTTTTCTGGGTAGATGCTTATTCAGTAAATCATTTGTTTTTCTGTCTTATTAATGTGTGCAGTAACAGTGGTGTAACAGTGTAGTAATAAGGTGCGTTACTTTGCAGCGTGTGCTTCAGCCACTGCCGTGCTGCAGTTGTAGGCAGAGGAGTCATCGATGCCGGCCCAGTCCCCTCTCAGACACCTGGAGCGAGAAGACAGAGACAACACAATGCTGAGCATGACTGATTATGACCTATTTTTAAATAAAAACGAGTTTGCATCTTTGAATAGAGTACACAGGACATACAATGCAAAAAGAGAGAAATGTCATGAATACATGAATGGAACATGAAATATAGAGGAGCACACACAGTACCATGATAGGTGGCTATTTTCACATCATCACAATGTCACACCACTATCTACAGCACCGTGCATATGGTCTTACTTTCCGATGGTGGGGTTGTTGTGGTCTCCACACCAGCCACACTGGAAGGTGCGCAGGCAGTCCGTGCAGGTGCTCATGGACGGACACTGCTTACACTGGGGCACAGAGTGCACGCTGACAAAGGAGGAGACGGAAGACGCGGGTTTATGACGGCGACTTAAAATGGCCGACCGATGAGTGTTAGGATCCCAAACACTGGACACACTACAGAGCAGGAACAAGCAGTGCTGTTGTTTACCTGTCATACCAGTGCCTGCACTCTCCGTAGGGGTACTTGGTGAGGTAGGCAGCGAAGTAGAAGCAGGCCTGGGCTGACTCACACCATGCACACTGGCTGGAGTTAGACAGACACTCACTACACGTCCTCCTCCTGCACACAGCAGGGAGGGGGGGGAGGGTGAGTTTAGGTGAGTGTTCAACTGCTATATTACTCATATGTGGCAGTTGGGTAATGACAAACATGTATGATGAACAGTGCATTATGTGTAGTAAACACTTTAACCCATGTAATTAAAAGAAGGAAAAAAAAGTCTACTACTTACTGGTTACAGACTTTAGGACACCCCCCTGGGTCCCGAATGGATCCATCCAACCGTCCCCTGCGACTGCACTGGTAGTCCCCCTTCTTGCTGGAGTTGATCTGCCACTCACAGTACGGGTCCTGCAGGGACAAGGCAGTGACAAATAATACATTTACAGAGCCCTATCAATACCTTGGACACTACCATCGTTTATCTCACTCACACACTAGGGCTGCCGCGGTGTTGAAATTTGCCACCGCGGTTGGGTACCTGGCTCAACACCAATGGTGCGGTGGTGACGCAACTTTTTTTTATTTATTTTAATACATGCCAGTTTACCCGCGATCGGTTCAGTGTAGACACTAGCGGCTCCTAAGAACAGGAAAAAATGTCTAATGTCGTAGGAGTCCCAAACTATTTCAAACATGTTTGATAATCTATATATATCTATTTGTCCCTCAATATTGTGAAATGTGATAAAAGTAGGGATGTGAACGCGGCTGACCTACCGAGAGGGAGGAGGTGCGCGCGCAGGGGAAGACGGCGCTTTAAACGTGATTTTCAAAAATGATTTTCAAAAGCCAAAATGTACCCAAATCGGCGACACAACATTTGGTTTCGCAACTAAAGCCATGATTGTTGTTGTTTCCAGCGCCACTCGCTCTCGATCGCCCTCTCTCTCTCACTTCGCGCTCTCTCTCTGCGCTCACGGACCACGAAAATAGTCCGTGAAAAATCAAAACTCATTATACTGGCCCTAAAGTGTTGTGTTAAAGTGTTAATTTAATAATGAAATCAAAAACAAATAATAAAAAACTTCCAAAATACAGGACTTTCTTCCTTTTTTTCCCACTCGCTCTCGCTCGCCCTTTCTCTCTCACTTCGCGCTCTCTCTCTGCGCTCACGGACCACGAAAATAGTCCGTGAAAAATCAAAACTCATTATACTAGCCCTAAAGTGTTGTGTTAAAGTGTTAATTTAATATTAAAATCGAAAACAAATAATAAAAAACTTCCAAAATACAGGATTATTTTTTTTTTTTAAACAACCGCGGTGCGGTTGTTTGGTTTACATCCGCGGTTGCCGTGACACCACCGCGGTGGTGCGGTTATCGCGGCAGCCCTAGG
>OOFB01008325.1:7839-20893 GCA_900323305.1 Trachyrincus murrayi | reverse complement strand
TGGCTAAATGACCACGGACCTCATCAGCTTCATGTCGATGGGGGTGAAGTGCGTGGGCGGCTGGCAGCAGTGCTGGTGCACGTAGGTGATGTGCTGGGCGAGCCGCAGGTCGGCTTCGGGGTCCGGCTTGTCCTGGATCAGCCACAGCAGGTCGAACCGGGACAGGAGCGCCGCAGGGAGCTGGATGTTCTGCTCCAGGCTCTTCCGGGGGTTGTACCGGCCGTACGCGGGGTTAGCCGCCGCCAGGATGGAGCAGCGGGCGTTGAGGGAGGTCATGATGCCGGCCTGGACGGGGAGGCCAAGAGGTCAAAGGTGAACTTAAAAATAGAGTATGCTTTTGTAAATAGGACTACTGTGGGAATACTTGTGGAAACGTACAAAATACACATTGGGAATCATTTCTATTTGACCATTTAGTCTTCATAGTTTAGTTATACTTTTTTTTTTCCTACTACTGTCCTGTACTTTCTCCTGTGATACCCAAATTCCCCATCTGGGATTAACAAAGTGCCATCTTTAGCATCTTCCAGTATATTCAGATCAATGTAAGCAGGTTGGGTCAGGGCATCCTGCTCAAGCATGCCTACAGGTCAACAGTAGACAACGGTGGATCAGAACCACAAACCGTTTTACTGCCAAGTATCTTAAAACACAAGGAAATTGTCTTGATTCGTTGGCGCATAACAATAAACATAAGGACAAAGACAGGCAGGTGCTGCAAAAACAATATAAATACATGTAAAAGACAAATTAAGAAGATATGAGAAAGAAAGTGTTTTAAGAATAAGTGTAAGTAGTAGCAAAACCCTGAATTTACAAACAAAACAATGCGCACCAACATACCATGGCAGCGATCTTGATCTATAACGACTGATCGAATCCAGAACCTTTCAGCTAGGAGTCCCACAAACACTAGACAATCCATCCCCATCTCACAAACGTACAGAGAGGCAAGGCCCTTCCAGCGGGGCCAGGCTCACCCGAAGCAAAGAAGACGAAGAGTAGTTACCTTGGCGATGGAGATGGTCTGCTGCTCCATCACCTCGTGGATGGCTGTGCGGTCCGCTTCGGCCATTTTGTCGAACTCGTCGATGCAGCAGACGCCCTGGTCGGCCAGCACCAGGGCCCCTCCTTCCAGGGTCATCTCCCCGGTCAGGGGGTCCTTCATGACGGCCGCCGTCAGACCCACTCCGGAGGAGCCGCGGCCCGTGGTGTACTGGCCTGAGGGAGACACACGGAGGTTACAGTCAGCAAATGACTCTTTAGAAACTACACAAGTAGCTAACTGGGTGAGGAGCTGTGATGGAGGGGCCATGTTAACGACAAACTCAGCCGCAATAAAAAAAAGTTATCTAAAAAAACACAACACCGCTCATACATAATTACCATTACCAAGTAATTGAATATTAAAATACTGCATTGTGGACAGTGGGTTGGACTTGAAACACTTGCTGATGAACACCAATGAGACTTACTGCGAGGAGCCAGGCGGTCGATGTAACACAGCAGCTGAGACTTTGCCACGCCGGGATCTCCCATCAGACAGATGTTGATGGTTCCTTGACACATGTTAAATAAGTACCATTGTAAAATCGGTGCACACAACGCATTACACCGACACAACGTGCCATCTAGCTTGTCAGTGCATGGATGCACCCTGAGTGTACTCAATGCATAACCTTGAGTCTCTTGCTGGTTTCAAATCATGCACACATGTCTCGTTCTACCTTTGCACGTTTCATCTTGACTTCCCACAGTTACTGAGCAGAGCATTTGTCACTGAATCGACCTGCCCTGGCGTTAATAAAGTACTCTGAATCGTTGAAATCTTATTGTATACTGTATTATTATTATGAGATGTTACCTCTAATCTTCATGCCCTTGGGGGTCTGCTGCACCCCTCCTACGAGCAGCAGGAGCAGGGCCTTCTTGACGTCCTCGTGGCCGTAGATCTCCGGGGCGATGGAACCAGACAGCTTCTCATAAAAGCCGTCGCCTGCAACACACAGCAGTACACGCTGACGTGTAAGAACTACATCTCTGGCCGGGGAACCAGAGAAACACCGCTTTAAAGTCTGACATCTAGTTTGGGGTCAAAGACAGGAAGTGGTTTAAATAAACGCATTCTGATTAGATGTAGCTGGGAAAGCAGAACTGCACAAGAATCGACAGGGGAATGCTACGGTCCTTAAATGGGCATCTCGACCATAATTTCCTGTCTGGGATTAATAAACCCGCATCTCATCTTAAGACACCTACCAGTGATGTCACGCATCTCTTCCTCGGTCAGATCGACAAGCCCCAGCTCGTCATCCTCAGTTTTATTCATGAGCGTGATGCTGTGTGCCTCCATGTACGTCTCTGACAGAAGACCCTGGTAGACGGAGGACAACAGCAACACTCAAACCATATCATCATACACCTCAGGAGAACTGGCCGGTTGGACCAGAAGCAATGTTCAGCATTACAAGGGCCACCATTTTACCAACATCAGGTGTGATGATTAGTCATTATAAACAGCTTTTAAAAAACCTAAAAAAAACACATGTATGATGACAGATCAGCCTACCCAGTGGACTGTACCAACTGGTAGGCTGATCCATCAATCGTCCATCTGGATGGACAGTCCCACGTGTGACATCACTACAGGGTAGATTTTTTAAATGGCTAACAAACAGCAAACCAGCTGGTATAACAGGGGCCCTCCCATTAGCAGTATAGTTGCAGAAGGAGAGATCCCTCGCCCCCACCTGTCCCCATAAGCAAGTCACAATACCTTATAGAACCCGTACCTGGACGGCCTGTTGGAAGCCGGTGCGCAGCAGGGGCAGGAAGACCCCGGTGATGGCTACGTGGTCACCAGGCTGGGTGAGGCGCGTGTTCTCCCCACGGGCGTACACCGCCATGCTCCTGGGGATGTTGCCCACGGGCACCTGGTCGCTCTGCACCCACACACAGAGGAGAGAGGGAGGTTAGTCATGCTGCTTAGAGTCCTTTGTATTCATATTTCACATTCTTATCATCTCTTCACTTCTTTTACTGTCCTGTAATTCCGCTGCCCTGCCCAAATACCCCACCTGGGATTTAAATAAAGTTTTTCTCTTTCAGTACTATGAAAGCACTGTCGACAGTTCAAGTATGAAACGTATAAACGTTTATAGTTTCGCCTTTACTCGTTCGGCAGACGCTTGAGCCACTCAGCTACGCGCCATTAAGGGAGCATGGGGATCAAACCCAGTTCCCTTTGGCTGGGAGTCAAACACTAGACCGCCCTGCCTCTATATTTATATGGGATCAAGCAAAAACACAGAAGGCCCTTACGTGTTCCTGAATGCGAAGCTCCTGGAACTTGACGAACTTTGAGCCTCTGGTCTGCAGGTAGAGGCGGCCGCCGGACTTGTTGGTGACGCACTCCTGACTGGGGCACATGATGAGGGGCATGAAGGACGGGGACTGGATCTGGAGGAAGACGGCAGGGTTGTTAGGGATACGGGTTGCCATGGGCGCGTGGATCGCATGTTCGACCGACATCCACACAAAAGGGGGTGTACTTGAATCTTAGCACATCGACATTTGAGTGCTACTACTAGGCCATGTACACGCTAATGCAGATAATCTGTGCTTTTGCACGTTTCCTGCATAGTGGACATGGCCTGAGATGCAGTATGCATGTGCTCATTTCCTCAGGGAGCCATGACGTGTCCCCAATGGTAAACATTTAAACCCGTCTTACTGGCTGATAGGTCTCAGCACCACACTGGTCGCAGGTGTAGGTCGCGACAGCCATCATGGGCTTGACTTCGGTGGCGCGGGTCACGATGCCTCGCACGGCGACAAGATGGCCGATACTGTCAGCGCGCACGTCACGGACCACCTTGGGTTTGGACGTTGCCGGGGTCTTGAAGTACACCTCGCTGTGGACAGAGAAACATGTGGTTTCACGTTATGACCCAGATTTTATCACCAGGGCCCAGTATTTCAAAACCTTTAATCTAGATCAGAATTATCCGGATAGGATTAAATCTCAAAATTGGGTATTTTAAAACCAGAGATGTGATCCTGATCCTACAAAATTGGGATACGGATTTGGTAATCCAATCCTACCCAGAATCCAGATCAAATGTTGATTTAGGGTATTTCAAAACTCTAAGGTGGAGATTAGGATAGGTTTGATGCTAAAAATCAGGATGATCCTGATCCCACTGGAAGGGTGGATCCAGCATGGATTCAAGGTGGATGTAGAGACATGTAGGACACATGGCACATATTTAATCATTATTTTATTCAATGCTT
Organism: Trachyrincus murrayi; assembly: GCA_900323305.1. Classification (NCBI taxonomy): domain Eukaryota; kingdom Metazoa; phylum Chordata; class Actinopteri; order Gadiformes; family Macrouridae; genus Trachyrincus; species Trachyrincus murrayi. The sequence goes on along the minus strand of OOFB01008325.1, from coordinate 16,600 downwards.
GCATATTAAAGTAACACAGACCATGCCAAAACAATATCCATTCTAAATTAAACAATAAAATATTTTCCATTTAGAATACCAAAAAAACTCCAAGCTGTTAGAAAAATGGGTAGGTGCAAAAACAAGAATTTCACATTTCTTCCTCCGAAAGTGCAATGCCAGCATCTTTCAGCCTCTCTTCTAAGGCGAATGCTAAGTTTTTTTTCCCTCATTCACAGCCCCAAGTAGATGGCCCTGACCTACCACTGGCAGCACTGCAACCAGATGGAGCAGCTGGATGGTCAATGCGAGACGCTCTAGTGAACCATTATTTTACTTAGGGTCTTTTGATCAATAAAAACATTAGTATGCTGATAAAAAACAGTTTTGTGTTTGACTTTTTATCCTAGTGAGACATTTAATATACATACTGTGTTAATGAAATGTTGTATTACTTTGACCAACAGATGCCGGCCTATCCAAAGACTGCAAATCTAGATTCTGTAATCCTGATCTTGTGGTATCTCGATCAGAATGATCCTATCTGAAAAGTCTTTGAAAAACCAGGACAAAACCTATAAGATCACTTTTATCTGGGATAGCAAAAAAAGGGATTACAAAATCTGGATAATTCTGATCTAGAGGTTTTGAAATACTGGGCCCAGGTGTGAGGGTGATTGTCATTACAAGCCATTTCAAAACCTACCCACTGGTGACATCACAAGTGGGAGTGTCCACAGAGATGACTGACAGATAAAAGACCATTAGTTGGCACGGTCCACCAAGGAGGTGGTCTACCCATCATACATCTGGGTGGACCCTACCACTAGAGGACAGATTTGAATTAACTGTGGGAAAGGCGGCAGTTTTTAGTTTTTTTTAAGGATTAACTCACAATCTTCTCATGAGCTCAGCGGGGTACTGGTTGCGGGCATCTCTGGTGTCTGCAGGGTCGCGACCTCTCTGTTCCATCATCAACCTGTGTTCAATGTACACGTCCAGCGAGTCTTTGGCAACAATCTGGGGGAAACAAAGTGCTTTATTAGGTGCAATTAGTGGTTTAGCTCGAGTTCCAGGTCTTTTTAAATACTGCACTGTCGATTCACTAAACTAGATTTAATGAGGTTATAAACAAGCTCATCAAATCCCATCACTTCCATCTCTCTCCCATGCATCTCCCCATCACTTACATCTCTCTCCCTGTACTCTGGCAGCAGCTCGTGGACGCTGTCTGCGAAGAGGCCGGTGTAGCGCTTGGCGTTCTCACAGATGCTCTCGACCAGCTCCGGGTCCTCCATGGCCACGTCGTCCAGGTCCACGTGCAGCGCCACCTGCTCCCTGTGGGCCAGTGCGATCTGCACACACCCAGAGAGCCATCATTACAGGCTGGAGAGGTTGTATGGATGGATGTATGTATGGACCTGATCAAGCTTCAGGACAGAATTTAATTATGGATAAAATTATATTTAACAGTTCAATTTGTTGCAATGGCAGAGTATGTATTGCATAATTTATCCAACAATTAAGTTTTTCTACAATAATTGTATTGTATTTCTTAAATAGAGACAATAGATTGAAGATTCTATCTTTGTGCCATTTGACAAAATGATTAAAAAGGCACATTTAACTTTTAATGCCTTTTAATATCCATGTTGTAGCATACCAAATGTATTAAAATGAATGTTAAAAAAACACATTTAGTGAGCCTATATAATGTAGTTAATGCTATTCATTGTCAATAAAGCTTTTTATATATTTTTTTTAAATAAACGCATCAAATTTAAAGAAAAAAAAACATCAAGTGTAGTGGCAGCCATTACAATGAATTGTCCTACATCTTGCAGGCAAATTAAGGCAACTTATTTTCATTTTCGTTATGACAACCAACTAATTTCACTGGGGTTTCATACTCACAAGCTGGGCTCCATATTTAAACACCTTCTTGCCATTGTCATCCTCGGAGTAAAATTCCTGCAGGAACTTCTTGCATTTCTCTGCAACAAAAACAATCAGAACGATCACAATTAAATACACCCGACTGGAATTCATATTGCCATGATTTATTTAAATATCTTTTACATTGCCATCAACAAACATTTCAGTTATGGCAAATAAAGGGCCCTTCAAAAAAAAAGGTGGAATGCCTTAACAATGTTGGATCAACAACAACAACACCACCACCACCAGCGGGCCTACAGAATGACCCCCTTTGTTGGGTAATACGGCACGCTGGAACATCGATGAGTCACCGTTGCTTACTGTAAGCACTTGCACTTTGTATAAGGCGCGTTTTGGTGCTTATCAGAGGGGGGGTAATCTCAGTTTACGGCGTGAGATTGGAATAATTTAGGAAAAAAACTAAACGGATACGAGTGTAAACACAACAGGCGGTGGACTCAGTTCAGTGTCCATTTTTAGACAACCAAAAAATATACCTACTTCTCGTGAAATATAATAAGCCCCAATGTTAATAATACATTGAAAACACGAAATAATTAATCCGGATATGAATAAAACGAGACCGTACCTGGATAGGAGCCAGATTTCTACATGTTGACTAAATGTTTTTCTATGCTCGGGATGTTATTGTAAACAAAGCAGCACATGGCTTTGTGCCTCGTCACCCAGAAGCCTTCCGCGATCCCTGCGCTGATAAACTAGTCCCGTTGAAACTTCTCCAAATGGCAGAAAACCGACTATATACTGACGCAACCGGGGTTATATTTACTCCTAACGGTGTGGGGTCTTATTTTGTAGCGAGGCATCGTTTAAAGTGGTCGTAATACCCGACACCCAACAACACAAGAGCAATACCCCTAGATGTGGACGAAAACAACCTTAATGGCAGCCAGCCAACCCCCAGTTTGCTAATGCTAGCTTACGGGACAGTAAAGGGGAAGCTAACACCAGGTAGCTAGGCGCAGCATTGCGGGAGAGCAAGTAGGAAGCTAACCCTGGGTAGCTAGGCTGAACATTACGGGAGAGTAAATAGGAAGCTAACGCCAGATGGCTAGGCTTAGCTTAATAATTGCTAAGCTTGCGAGACAACAGAAAGCTAACGCTAGGCGGCTAGGCGAAGCTACCGCTAGGTGGCTAGGCTAAAGAGGAAGCTACCGCTAGGTGGCTAGGAGAGTAAATAGGAAGTCAAAAGAACAACACCCAACCCAAGGAAAACGAATTACATGATATTGTGTGCATGTGCAGTGTATAACGTATGCATGCACCTGACGGCCGTGCGCCATTGTTCGTGTTAAACCTTTTAAACGTCGGGCACACTTTAAAAGGCTATTGACCACGTGCTACAGACTGGCGCGCTATCCTTTGTTCCCCGCGAGTCTCATCCGGGTCACTCGGGCTCCAACTCCATAGATAGTAACCTATGACACTAACTTTTTAAGTTAGTCAAGTTAACTTCAAATACTGTTCTACAATATAATTATCAGCGATATCGGTACCATTTAATAGCAATAGTAATGGACAACTCACACCGGGGCGATAGGACGTATTTAAGGGTATAAGGAACACAAAAGATATCGGCTTGACCTGGACATTTCATGGATTAAAAAAAACAGCAGTTGTGAAGCGGTAGTGTAGCCGGTCTTAACGGATTGGTTTGTAAAAAAAGGAAATATATGGATCACATTTAGACACATTGACGAGTAGGACGATTCCAGCACATTCTTACGATCCAGCAACTTGTTGCAGCCATGAAACGAAGTAACCTGTTCAATGAAAAAGTCACATTACCTTTTTCCGCGGAATAATCCTTCGGAGCCATGATAACTGGTCCTAACAGAAGAATCTAGTTAATAAGCAACGAACTCGCTTGCTAAATTTTAAAAAATATCCTTTACAAGCGAAAGAGACGATTATTCATTCACTTGGTCCTCGGCAGATCTCCACTCTCGTTGCAAAAACTGGCGCGAATCTGACGTCTTAGCGCACCAATCAAAACTAGTGCTGCGACTTTTGGAGGCGTGCCTTCACTATGGCGCGAAAGTTGCGGCCGTAGCCCTGTCACGTGATTCAAACACGAGCTGGGCTGTGGCGCGAAAGTCAGCAATTTGCTAAATTAGTTCCGAGTGCATTCATATCCTGGTCAGAAGGTTATGATACACGTTTTCTTTGTACAGCGTCGAACATAAACATGTTGTATTGATAACGTAGCAGGTAGCTGGTTCAAAGTGATATGTTATATGGAATATGTGAATATGACATCAAGTCAGCAAAAGCAGATTAAAATGAAAAATAAATCACTGGCAATGATATAGGCCTAGTTTAATTAAGCGCAACATTGTGCAAATCCAATAACAAACCAAACAAATGAAGCTTTTCAAAATAACCAAGAACAATACATTTCACAAGGGAAAACAAGTCATGCTGACAAGGGCATGAATGAACAAAGAAACAAATTAACTTAAACATGCCAACTGCACTATTAGAAACTACAAAAATATGTCAACACTTCTCCTAACAAACCACATTTCCCTTAACTAATGACACAGATCTAACCTAAAGCAACTTTTTGACATTGTCAATTTTGACATTTGTACCATGTCGAACAGATGATTGTCTATTTTTCCATGTAGTGGAAATGTATCTTAATCACTTGTAAGAAAGTGCTAGATTACTCTAAACTAACTGCAGGAGTTATCGGTTGACCTCAGTCAAACAGATCCTCAAGGACGCCGGTGGAGGAATGGCGGTTGGAAGGCTAGAGAGAGAGACAGGGAGACATAGAGAAGGAGAAAGAGAGTGAGAAGGGGTTTGAAAGAATTTGTTTCAAGTCAACATTTTTCTTTCAACAAACAAATTACAAAAGCAAGACAGTCGTCCCATCTCACCAGTGTATAGCCGGAGTCTGGCTCTGAGCTACTGGCAAAGTTCTCTATCTCCGACTCCACGTGGTCCTCCTCTATCAGAGACAGCCTGTAGACACACAGGACACATCAGAGCCTTGGATGTTTTACAACACAATGCTTTGTTTTTCATCCCAGACAGGAAATTCGGGAACATATATAATACCGTTTACTATTATGACTATTTAGTCATTTAGCCGACACTTATCCAGAGTGGCTTACAGGGAATCCTGTAAGAATCCTGAATCCTGTCGTCCCTACTGGCTCCTTACTGACATGTATCTGACTGTGAGTCGCCTTGTATAAAAGTGTCTGCTAAATGACTAAGTAGAATAATAAATAGAATAGTAAATAGTCATGTATTATTTGTATGCTGCCAGTGTGTGGTGCTGCATACAGAGGAGCCAGGCATACAGTCTAAAGGCCCCGGTATACTTAAAACAAAATTTTATTTGCCATTTTGTCTGTGCGAACACAGACAAAATGGCAGGTTTGCGACCAAGTTGAAGCGCTGCATGGGGCTTCAATCGAGTGTGTGCAGGGTACTCAGCCTAGCTAGTCAATCTTGCCCCCCAACGGACCGCTGCCTGCGATTGGTCAACAACACACCACGTGATTGTTTGTATGTTGTCCTCTGCGTCGCGTTTCCTCTCACCGTGACCCGCCTCATTAAACCATTAAACAGCCCACGCATCGCAGTGACTATGTTGTACACCCTGTCGAAATGGCAGTGTTCGACAGCCTATCACTTTGGATTTAGCTGTAAGTATACAGGGGCCTTTACAGGGTGAGGTGTGCTTCCAGGTCCTGTTGTGGCTGCTGGGGGCCAGGACTGGGCAGGCTGGAGGAGGCCTGGCGACGCACTGTGCTCCTCACTTTACGCATCTGAGGCCTGCTGGGAAACAGAGTACACAGCTAACGTTAGGAACCGTTCTGTGGGAGGGACTACATGTTAACCTGATTGGTAGAATCTTTCTTTGAGCTGTTTACGTCAGTTTACAGACCCCGGTGAAACGCCGATACAGACCCCGGTGAAACACCGATACAGACCCCGGTGAAACGCCGATACAGACCCCGGTGAAACGCCGATACAGACGCCGATACAGACCCCGGTGAAAAACCGATAGACCCCGGTGAAACGCTGATAAAGACCCCGGTGAAACACTGATACAGACCCCGGTGAAATGCTGATACAGACCCCGGTGAAGCGCTGATACAGAGGAAAGCAAGAAGAAGAAGAAGAGCAACTAAAACAAATAGTTTTGTTTTTTTTACAAAGAATTTGGCAAAGCAATATCACACCGAAACAGAAACGGATATCCCTCCCTCTCCGTCGCCACTATCCACACATTCCAAGCATCCACCCCCACCCCCCTGGTGAAACGAGAACGCCTGGGAACGGAGTCACTCTTGAGGTGAAGAACCAGGGGAGGAATCTGACCAGAATTCGTCCTCAGACGGTGGTGCAGAGTGGACGCTGCCCTCCTCCTCAGAGGCCGTGGCGGGGGGGCACGTCCCGCCCCCCACCACCGTGGAGCTGAGGACTGGTGTCGGCAGGTTGCTATGGAAACTGCTGCTGTCCAGCCAAGCCCCTGCCTTGGTGCTGGACAGTGAGTCTGGTAGAGAGGGATGGAGAGTGTGTGTGTGTGTGTGGTGGGGGGGGGGGGGGGGGTATCAGAGTTATTATTCTTATTATAACACACACAGAGACCAGTTCAAGCAAGATCAATGTACATGCAATACCAGTATGTGCTGTAGGTCATCATACCAACGTTCTATAGAAAATGTTCAAATTCAATTTCATACAGAGAAGGGCACAGGGCACGTAATCTTGTGTGTCTGCCTGCATGTTCCCTCTCACCCTGCTGGTTGGTTTTCCTGCGTTTAGCCATGGAGGTGGTGGTGTGTGAGGTCAACACCTCCTCCTCCACCACCTCCTGCTCCTCCTCTCTAGGCCTGGTCAAGGAGCCCCCCTCTAAGGAGCGCCGGTACATTCTGACCGGTGGCCAGGAGGGGGCAGCAGTGGGGCACTCTGCCTTCATCAAGGCAGCCCTGGCAGCGGGACAAAGAGCAGAGACAACCTTTGTTTAATAGCCACCTCACACTGGAGTGATCTCTGGGGAATTCATGTGTGTTTTCTATCTCAAGACACACCTCCATGGTGTTTTATAACGACGCAACTACTGAGTAGTGCTATACTACTCAGTAGTTGCGTGCGTGTGTGTTTGTGTATGAGAGTGTGTGTGTGTGTGTGTATGGACTCCTCACAGCTGGGTGCGGTCCTGACGGATGAGTTTGAAGCTGAACTCGCTGAGGATCTCCAGGAAGGCCAGGTTGGGGGACTGGCCCCTCCCCTCCTCAGGGGCCCGGTAGGCAAAGCGGATGCCATCTCTAACACACACACGCACGCACGCACACAATTTTTAGATGAATGAATTCAATGCCTTTTAAGACTTTTTAAGGATCCGTAGAACCCTGTGTATGACTGAGGTCTGAGACAGCGAGGGCAGCCAGATAACCCCATCATCAGCATTTATCCATGCAATTAATGTTGCTAGTAATTTAGCTGTAGCAAGACCAAATAATTGATGTAAGCAATAACTGTTTGCTCAAGTGTATTATTTTATAAATGCATATAATAACAGTTACAAGTAAAACACACCCAATCCATAAGGAACAACTGACTATGGATGTGTTAAACTGACACGCAATAGATCACACAATCATTTAAAAACTAATATACACACGCACAGGAAACCATCAAATCAATTCAGCCTTCGTCACATCTATAATCACATTACTTCATAAATCCCGGGGGAAAATGGTTTGGATCAATGGATTAAATGAAGCACAAAGCACGTCCTTAATAGGGACATGTTGGAAGTGGTTATTGGAGCAGACAGAGGGCTGTGTGGGGAAGAGGTGCTACCCACGTGTGCAGGGCGACCAGGGGCTTGCGGATCCTAAGCAGGTCGATGCCAAAGCTCATGGCCAGCTTCTTGGCCAGGTCTCTGATCCCTCCCAGCTCCTTTCTACTGCTGCCTGTGGACACCACCTCAGAGAACAACTGAACACACCACACAGCCAGCCACCCACACACAGTCACATAGACTCAGTCACATACAAATGAAATACACAAATACAAAATACACACAGTGACACACAAATGTCACATAGTCTCTCTCTATCACACACACACACACACACACACACACACACACACACACACACACACACACACACACACACACACACACACACACACACACACACACACACACACACACACAACTCATTGCACTCAGTGCCTTGTATTGTACATGTCTGTCCAGGTCTTCGTCATTGTACAGAAACGTGACACCTTCCTTGTCAATGGGAACCCATGTGTTGTAAGAGCAAGGCATTCTCTGTTACACTGCGAACGAAAACTCTCACCTTGAATATCTCTGTTGTTTATTCCAATATATTAAAACGCCTCTTCATAGACCAGGGATGGTCATACACATCCTAGCACACAGTGTGCCTGCTCCTCTCTATCCATACCTACTGGATGTATTATTTGGCATTCCTCTCTATTGTGGAATGTTTCCTCTCATGTTTTCTTTGAATGACACATTGTCTTCCAAGGTGTACATTTGTGCTATATTAAGTGTGGGAGTAATGAAAACAAGGACGTTATTATGAAATGAAAAATATCCTGTGCGTAGTAAAATGTCACAAGAAACTTGTTTACTTTGGAGGGATAAATTTTTTTTTCATCATCCACCAAACTACAAAAACAGTTCACACACACACACACACACACACACACACACACACACACACACACACACACACACACACACACACAAACACACACACAAACACACACACACAAACACAAACACACACACACACACCTGTTGCAGACACAGGCAGACTGT
>OOFB01008324.1:11429-30545 GCA_900323305.1 Trachyrincus murrayi | reverse complement strand
TGGGGGCCAGGGTATGGAAAGTCTATCGATATGCAATTGCAAAAACTATCACCCAACTAGAATCTGATATTGACACTTGAATATAAATAATAACATTGAAAAAACATACATATCCATGAACATGTGCAGTATGAAACGAACTAAATGACCATGGCCCTTCTCAATGGTAAAAAAAAAAGAAATGAGTCAACAGAGAGAAAGCATGAACATTTTACATTTTGTCAACTGACAACTTCCCCTTTTCCAAGACCAAACCACCATGTTGTATGTGAACACAACCTTTCTAGCACTTCTTCTAAATACGCATGTCTCTTTACACAGAAGCGCACCGCAACATGCGTGGACATTAACACACAGGATAAATGTCCCGGGATAAGTTCTTCCAGAACATACAGAAAACGACTGTCCCCTTAGCATTGCAAACTGCCTCAATTACTCCCGTGTTACTTAGTAACGTGTCGATCTCACCTGACACTCTGCAGAAACGTGGAGTTAGTAGAAACCCGTTAAGTCAAGTGACCGACCACTGCGTTGCGATGCGCGAAACACGCGGAACGGAAGTTACTTAACGAACCAGCTGGTTTCAGTTCCCCTGCTCACCACGGCCGCCCCCTAGCGTCCGCCTTCACACATGACACCTTTTGGTCAATTTTTTTGGGGGTATTTTAAGATTTAACTGGTCAATGTGACCTGTATTTAAAAAAAAGAAAAAGCACTTATTAGCAGTGGTCTACTGGCTTCCTGGCTGATTTTCCTGTGTGTCTGTCTTTTGTGCTATGTCTGCCCTTTGGGCGACCTGTTGCACACCTAACGGTCCCCTCCAGGGATGGTTAGGTGTGCCTAACTTTAGAAGAGTGTACAGTGTACACTGTCTTGGCTTAGCCGGCTCTTCAGCTACAAGAAGAACTGAGAATGACACCTAACATAATGGAAACCTAACATGGACATCTTGTTTGGAAACATAACATGTACACCAACCATGGAGACCAACCATGGACATCTTCCACAACCATGGACATCTAACATGGACACTTGCCATGGACTTCTAACATGGACACTTGCCATGGACACCTTACACGGACACCTAACATTGATTTGTTATTTCACATTATTTTATTTTATTTAACTTTGATAGCATTTATTTTTTTCTTCAATTGTATTTGTATTCAACATCAATTGATACCAAAGATTTGGATTATTTAACATTGTTTCATTTTATTTTATTTAACTTAAATCAAATTCGACATTCAACATACATTTGTATTATTTAACCATGGACATCTAACATGGACACCAACCATATACATCTAATATGGGCACTTACCAGGGACACCTTACATGGACACCAACCATATACATCTAATATGGGCACTTACCAGGGACACCTTACATGGACGCCAAACATTGATTTATTATTTAACATTACTTTATTTGACTTTGATAACATTTATTTTTTCATTCAACATACATTTGTATTATTTAAATTTTATTTATTTAATTTCTTTTCCATTGTTTATTAATTCACATTAGTTTATTTATGCTAATAAAACCAAATGATTGTTTTTGTTTCACTGTTTGACTCCTAGCGAAAGTCACACCTGTGTCTATCCTTGAGTTGGAGGGGGTTAAGCTTTTCCCTAAATTCCCCTTAAATTCCCCTTAAAGACTGCAAAATAAATATGTAGACAGTTCCATTCATTAAACAAACAAAACGTCAATGTTACAAGGTTACAACAAATAGCATTCCCCCCCCCCAAAAAAAAAGTTCTCAAAGGTCTAAACTAAAGCCACTCCTTCTCAGTAGATGGCGCTCTATTAATTCAACGTGCTTTCACCAAACTCACATTTTCGTTGGCTTGTTTGTGCGTGTCCTCCATGGTGTCATTGTAGGTTTCAGGGGGGGGAATATACAGAAAGTAAATATCTTGTTTTTTAAAAGAATGGCTGAATACACGCCGGACGAAAGGCTCCGCGTGGAGCAGATCAGACAGCTCAGGAGGCGGTGGCTGAAGGACCAGGAGCTCAGTCCCAGAGAACCCGTCCTCGAGCCCAAGCCCCAGGGGCCCGTAGCCAGATTCTGGACTCGCTTTCTGGAGCCCAAGAGTCTGTGGAGGCTTTACGTGAGTGTTTTGGTTCCCGGGTTAGTTGTACACAACAGGACAGTTGTGTATTATAGATGTAAACGCACATTGTTGTGAATGTGTAAATGCTATGAACACTGACCGGTGCAGTCTAGTGTTGACATGTTCAAGAGGGTTGAACATGCTTTGCCTTTAGAGATTGATAATGGCATTTTTTTTTTCATAGAAGAAACAGCCCGTTTTGTGTCTGCAAGTGAAATTGCCCAAGCTAAGGCAAAGGAATGTACCTGACCCATTAGTCGACTGCTAAGTAAAGACACTGCTATCTATCTTATAGTCCACTGCCACATAAGTAGCTTTCCCATATAGTTCTGGTTACTAGCATTTCTCAGCATGCAGCTGCTCACTTTAGCAATATCCTACATTAATACAGTAAAGGGTGTGACATGTATCTTTTCTAGAAGAGGGTAACTGATGCACCGATTTACAAATGCACAGAAACATGGAACATCTATGAACATTGTCTTTAACGTTGGCTTATTTTCTGCTTTTTCGTTGTTGCTCTTGCAGACATACAAAGCGTACCAAAGTGGAGCGGTTGGATTTACGCGGGTGTTGCTACCAGGATGGATCCTTTACTATTTTGTCAAGTTCCACATGGCTGTAAGTCCGCCTGGAAACCGTCGGTTATAGTTTAGATATCATACATATACAATGTATGCCTGCCTTAAGACCCAACATTGTGTGTTGTTGTTACTGATAAATTGTACTATTAAGTGGGGCATCAACATAGTGAACACAAGCCTCGCTACAATGACTAGAAAGGGAATTGATCAAAATAGGTGGCAATCAAAATAGTGACACAAATAAATGGGACCCTGGACAAATTATGCAAAATATATCTCTACAACCTCCAATTGTAGAGCTATTCCTAACCCTTGCATCTAGTTAGCTGTCAATTTATTCTGTAAAATGTATACATCTGTAGATGTACAAATAAGTATACAGTATTGCCATGACAATGTTTTACATAAGCCATATCCTATTTATTCATTTTACAGAATTGATGTGAACATTTACAAGCGAGATGTATTAACTTACAGTGATTATTTCTTCCACAGGAAAGACCATATGGTATTGTGGCTACGAACCGGAAGTTGTACCCCGTAAGTGCACATTGCATTTTGTCATAATTGTATTTATTTAGTACTACAATTTATCTTAACAAGCCTAGGTGACTTGACTTCATAGTTGCCCGACCAATATCTGCTTAACAAAGTGAAACATGAATATTTGACCTTCAGATTGTCATCAGGCAAAACCAGTTTTTATTTTTTACTTTCTATAGTCTCAGTCATATTTCCATAATTTGATAGATTTTGATTGAATACTGTGTGTGTGTGTGTGTGTGTGTATATATATATATATATATATATATATATATATATATATACACACATTCCTCCCTCCACATGATGGACATCTTAACAATTTGAGGGCTCATGGACCAACGAGGCCTGTCCCTGTAAAACTACTGTTCCCGTAAAACTATTGTCACAATAAAATCCCCATGTCCCATTAAATGTGCATCCTAACTGATTTAGAGATTCACTGACTGATTTCTAACCACATCTTTACTGTCTTCTTCTGCTTGTTTTAGGGAGACACCATTTTGGAGACGGGTGAAGTTCTTCCCGATCTCCCCGAGACCCACAGTCACCACTAACGCCCCAAGTTCAAATGTTTCTGTGAAGGCATTGTAAAAAAAATATATACGTTATTAAAACATTTCCAAATCATATAATGACCGGTTTCTCTTTGTTTAATGTAATAAATGACACGTAGACTCAAAGTCTACTTGAGTTGGACGTTCTCGGCTACATCAAGTACAAGCAATTGGCAATAACATTGTATACAATGTTATTACTGTCACTGCCAAATCCAATGTCATGAGGCCACAATCTTGTTGATCCTGGTGAACGTTTCTGCTCTTGTTCACACATAACAATGCATTCAATCTGTAATTGTATTATTTTTTTTATTCACAACGTTATTGGTTTTAATGTCAATTTCATTTTAGTGGAGTGTTGCAGGTTTACTGTCTTCGGAGAGAAAATTGTTTCTGGGCTTTTATTTTTTTTTCCCCCCTGAAGAAAACCGGAAGTTGCGTAATAAAACTGCGCGTACACGCTCGCTGACTTCACTTTTGCTTATCAAACTCAAAAGGGCTATACTGTATTCATGTATTACATACCGGCGGCGAGGCAATACGTCGAGATGCTCTTACCTGGGAACGTAACTTATGTCAAATAGCTAAAACCTGTCGATGTCCAACGGATGAATTCGAGGTAAATACGAGGTAACTTTGATCTCTTTCCCATTCACCCTGGTTCATGTAGTTAGCTAGCTGACGCCATAACATGTTTCTATAATGGGAGCTGCATGTTGAAATAGGTGTCCTGTCAACGTAATCGTTTGATTTCACGCCGTTGTTAAATAAACCATCGTGTTATATAAAATCAATATGACAGAGTTTATGACAAGGGTTCGGTAGTCTAGTGTCGCTGGCGTTGATTGTAGTCCCATCTCTCGTTCGTTTTTGTTATTATTTGAAAAACGGATTGTCACAACCTTAAAGCCCACCTATGAAATCGAGAAATGATCTTATTTTGTAACTGAGATGAATTTAAGAGCTAAGGAAGTGAATTGCCCGCTATTAGTAGTCCAGTGACAAACAAAAAAAACATGTTTTTGTGTTTGTTTTGAGGAGTCACAGAAAAGAGCAGGCTCTGACTGCAGAAGATGACAACGTATCACCAGGACTGCTACTATATTCAAATGATCAATAATCAGTCCACACATCCTCCGTGTAAATATTTAGATTTGTACATTTCAACTGTTCTTATTTCAGATTTTCACATGTAGTGGGGTCTTAAAGATGTATCGTGAAAACATTACATCACCAGTCATGAAATCAACTGAAACTGAACAGATGTGTGTCTTATTTTCTTCTTCACCTAAGATCATGTCAGCCTCAAAGTTGGAACTGCGTCCACGTCGGAAGCATGGCACAAGTAAGACCTCTGGTGACACGTCCAAAGAGGTGTCTCCAGACTCCAAGTGCCCCATCTGTTTGGACGCCTTCCACAACATGTCCCACCTGGACCTGTGCTTGCACAAGTTCTGCTTCCGCTGCATTCACGAGTGGTCCAAAAACAAAGCGGAGTGTCCGTTGTGCAAGCAGCCGTTCAACTCCATCTACCACAGCATTAAGTCGGACCAAGACTTCAAGAAGTATGACCTGAGGCCCACCGACAATGGCTCATTCGGGACGTTTGGCGGGGTGCGGTTCCGGTACCACACCACCATGACAGGCGTGCGTCAGAGGGCCGAGAGGAGAACCGCCACCCCTCCGGACAATGGCGTGATGTTTGAGAACTGGGGAGATGCGTACCAGCAGCAAGAGCGCAACCTCAGGCGCATGATGTTGAGGTTGGCGGCGGGAAGGCGGGCCGCTAGTGAAGGCAGAGCGGTCCGTGCCGTCCGTGAGCAGGAGATGATCACGTTCAGGAGGGGGCTGTACCGCCAGGGCATCCGGGTGCAGTCGGTGGAGGATGGCGGCCGCTCCCGGGACACCACGGCCGAGTTCTACCGGAAGAACCCGGCGTGCCTTCACAGACTGGTGCCCTGGCTGAAGAGGGAGCTCATGGTGCTCTACGGAGCCCACGGCTCTCTGGTCAACATAGTGCAACACGTGGTGATGTCGCGCATCACCCGCTTCGACTTGGAGGCCAGTGACATACTGGAGGAGCTCAGGCCTTTCCTCCAGGCTCGCACAGGTCACTTTCTCCACGAGTTCATCAGCTTCGCAAAGTCTCCCTTCAACATGGAGGCCTACGACCAGCACGCCGTCTATGACTGCCCCGATTCTCTATTCGACGACGACGGCAGCAGCTCCCGCTCATCCGTCATAGCCATCTCGGAGGATGATCAAACGTCGGTGGATCTGGACACCCAGGGAGAGTCCATGTCCAGTGGCGCTCTCAGTCAGTCTGCGTGGGACGATGAGACGCCTGGGCCCTCGTATTCCACAACGGAGGAGCAAAGCAAGACTCGGCCGCTCTCTATACCAGACTCTGACAGCAGCCAGGAGGAAGAGTCACAGGAATGCAGTGCCTCTTCGCATCCGAAAGGCCCTTCCAACCCAACGGACGCTTCTCACAGTGTTGGTGAAAAGGACGGATCTCTTTCGTCCTCTGATGATGATGATGATGTTGGTGACGTTGAGGATGAAGATGACTGTGTTATCGTAGGGGTTGTGAAGGCGATAGCACAGAGGACACCAGAGCTGGTTCAGCTCTCATCGGACTCTGAGGAATCTGTCCATGTGGGGATGGAGAGAAAGCCTCAACACATTCGCTTCACCAGCCCCAGCGCCTCTCCTCTTTCCGCTGCAGAGAGTAGTCATCCTCCTGCCTCTGGCAGAAGGGGGCATTCGGCATCTAAAGAACAAAGTGGTCTCTCCAGGTCTATACGACACAGTTCGTCCAAGAGGAAAAGCGGCCACGACGAGTGTAGCAAGAGGCGTCGCAGTGTAGAAGGCTGCAGGGAAAGGCCGAGATCCAGGAGTGGAAATCGTTCAAGGAGAAATAGGCGGGACAGAAGGTCGAGAAGTGCAAGCGATTCTTCCACGGCGTCTGTGAACGGTGCCATCGCTCTGTCCCGGTCGAGGAGGCGTTCCCGGTCCAGTAGTTCGAAGAGGGATAGTAAAGAGAACAGGCGAGACGGTGGCCGCGAGATGCCACGCAGCTACCAGTGGCAGTCGTACGGCCGTGACCGAGACGACAGTTGGATACACTACTCCGAGAAAACCATCTACTACTCCAAGGGTCGCAGGAACTGTGATTCACGCTCTCAATCTCGCAGTAGGGAACCCCATCACAGCGGTCAAAGGGACAACTCTCCATCGGGGACCTACTCCACTGGTAGCCGTTCGCCTTCTTCCAAGAAAAGGTCTGGCCACGACAAGCCTGGTGGCAAGAGGAAGTACAAGACCAGGCACTTGGAGGAACCGGACAAAAGCACAGATGTGAGGTCGGGATCAGAGGCAGAGGCTGTGGATACGACGAGCACTAAGACCAGCGCTGGGAAACAAAAGAGGTCGAAGGAGAAGTCTGCAAAGAGGCACGCCAGCCTCGGGGGGGAAACCGACGATGCAGGTAATGGGTCCGACAGAGGCAGGAAGCACCACAAGAAGAAGAAGAAACACAAGAAGAAAAGCAAAAAGCACAAGAGCAAGGAGCGCACAGGGAAACGCTCAGCCACTGTCATCACCATTGAAAGTGACAGTGGTCATTCTACCTATAGCAATTTTGAGCTCTCAGGCAAGGGCAACCTTACGAGTACCACAGGCCTGCCACCAGATACTGATGCCACAGACCGCATTGATGATGCGTCAAAGAGTGATTCACTGCCAGCTGATGATGTTTTACACCAACAATAAACAATAACCGTTGACGGTTAGAGAATCACTTTCATAGCATATGCCTTTAATTGCCCACTAATTATTTTTCACAGCAAGGCCCATAAATGGTTTTCATATCAAATTTGGGATGTGTTTTTTTTTTTTGCATCAAAGTCTAGCTAGTAGCTACTCACACATCAAATTTGTGACTTTCAAACTTAGTATTGTTGCAAGTTAACACATCAAATCAGGAGAGTATTTTTATCGGTCTCCAAGTTGCACTCTCAGGGATAACATTGTGTTCACATATTTTCTTCTATAGGAATCACTTGAATTCTTGACAATGAACCACCTGCTCATGTGCCCTTTTATAATTCGTTAATTCAGAGGTTGGTATTGGTGATAATGATAAGGTAACTTTTGTGTTATATTTTTAATAAAACATGTTACCAGTCTCTCTGGGTTTGTTTATTCCATAATAAATAAATAAAAAACGGTCCATTGATATGTTATAAGAGCCTACTGAAACATAGGTTATCTAGTAGTTATTTAGTAATTTAAGTCGAGGCACAAGTGATCAAATCGCAGAATAATTGTCTTGCCAAAATGCCAATCTGCCATAACTTTCAGAAAATTGTCTTTTAGTGAGTTATCTTTGCCTAGGGCTGTATTATACTGTATAGTCGGTGCTGAAGTAGTGCTGCCAGGGGAGGCGGAGTAACACTAGTGTGCTCCGTCTGTGCAGCTGCCTGGCATACGCGTTGTCACACCGTCCATTGAGGACGGGAAGGTATGTGATGGTGTTATTCGTTTTAAGTAGGCTATTCAAGTGCGATGAACAGCGTCTATTGAAAGCGCTGATTGAAAAACCCTGCGAGCGTTAGGGTTATACAAACTCCAGTGGAATACAGTCCCATTTAGATGTTGTTCCTAATAACGTAGTAGTTGCGGTGAGTAAACGAACTAGTACGTGTATGGTGCCACCTGCCTGTTACATCCACATGTATCATTATTTCAGGACGAGGAAGCGCATCCACTTCCTTTAATGCGCTGGAGGTTGGAAGGGCGACGCGTCGTATACGTTTCAAAGTGTGTGTCGGGTGAGTCTTTCATCTTATATATACACTATCCAAAATGTTGTGTTCTTTTTTTGTATACTTATTATTATGAGCGTTATACAATATGGTCTGCTGGGGGGAAAAAACTGCTAAAACCACCAGCAGCTGATGACGGGATGGCCCTGGAAGTGGGATTCGGCAGGGTTAATGCCATGCACTACCAGTTGAGCTAGACATGGCCAGAGATATTAAGAGTGGAAGTGAGCCCCCTAATCACACAGACCTTTCGATCTTGGTTAAATAAAATCGACTGATAATGCCAAATTCATTATTTTATTATATTACACAATAGTAGTAACCAAATATGATGTAACCCCTTCCCCAAACCCAACCACTGTGTAACCTAAAGGAAGTCACGGTCCGGGATGACCTTCCCCCGGGAGATTTTTTTTGGGGGGAATTGCTCCACAAATGCACCATTTTAACACATTTTAACACACTTTGAGATTGAGCTGAGGATCAAAAATCACTTAACAATTTTACACATCTGTAGTACGATGACTGGAGCATTTAAGTCTTAGATGGGGTGTTCCTTTGTCGAATTCTAACTATATATGCTATATAAAATGTATTTAATCATTCTGTAGTACATTTTAAAGGCTCTTCAGCTTTTCAAAAAGTGAGAGGGTTTGTCGCAGTGGGGCTAGGGTAGAGCTTGCTTTTTTTGGTCTATATCGTGATATTGAAGTAATTCAACTATTGGCAACCCAGAAAAAGGAGATCAAAAATTCTAACCACAAAAGTAAGGTGGTAAAAGAATCCGCGACCAGGCACTTAAAAAGCCTTGGTTGTTACTTTGAAGAATTAGTACGTCAACACGTATCGTCATTCTGCCTTCCTCAGGGTGTCTATGGCACACAACACACAAACACATAAGTAATCAATGAGGGCATTGATAAGGTAACCCAATTAGGACCTAAGAGAGCTAAAAAATATATATAATGTAAGAGTAGCGAGTTGCATTCTAATGCAAATCTATCAGTATTTTGCTAGTTTGTTAGAGACCCCCCCCCCCCCCAACTTTCTTCCAGGGGAGAATTTTCACCAGAAACTAGGTTGTGTTTACATGTAGCTGATTTCTTTAGGGGATATCGATTTTGGGAAGTTCAAATGGAATTGCAAATATTTTTGTGTCCACTTTAAAAAATGTTTTTTTCCATACTTATCCAGACCTGGAAATTACCTGAACTTCCCAGACCTGCGTGGGGACCATGTGACGCGGACATCAAAATCAACCGCTGCCAACCAGACGGAGCTCCACACCACACACGCACACACACGCACACACACACACGCACACACACGCCGCCGCCGGTGTCTCTTCGTCGTGACGTCACAGTGTATCCAGAGGGGAAGTTCACAAACTGGTTTGGCAAGAGACCTGCAAAAACAGGATTTTACTCCCTCCTGTTCAAAATGGCACAGATTACTACATTTAAAACAAAACAAAATAACGATTTTGGGTTCACTGCCCCTTTCTGTTAATTTCAAGAAAGCTGTCAAAGATGTACGTACATAAAGCGCTTTGGCGCCGATACGTATTATTTTGTATGGCATTGATTGCAGTGCACTGTGTTAATGTTAATAAAGCATTCCTAAAAAAATAAAAGAGAAAAGTCAGCAACTTGTGGCTAACCGACATGCTAGCGAGCCACGTATTACGGAAGCCTGTCTGCGGCTCAGGAAGTAGCATGACACACAAGTCACCATGGCCTCTCAAATTCACATCAAGGTAATATCTGGACGAATTGGTCCATCGTGTCTCCGGCTGGGCGCACTCCCGCCGGGCGGTGGAGGTGCATAACAGCCGCACTGCCCTGCGGTGCGCATCCGTTAACCTATTCAGGCTATTTCAATTCAGAAGTGTCTTTTTTTTTGGGGTTTATTTTTGTGCTTCATAGATGCATGCACACATGCAGCATGTGTGATTGCATGCACGGTGTTCACTTAACATGTGCAGTTCAAATTCGCTCGCTAATGCGGTTGCAGCTGTCGCAATGTTGAATGCAGTGTCATATCCACATAGATTAGTAGCTGACTTTATCTTTATTTCTGCACTACGTTGTCATTTTACTTTCACTTTCTGTGCACATAACGGTATAGGCCTCATGGTATTGCAGTAATAGTACACCCACGTCCTAATATATTGCTCTATGTCTTTGATGGACAGCGTTATCTTGGTTAAATTGATAAAAATGAATGTTCAAAAACGGTCCTCTACTCCTAGATCGGAATAATCGGGGGATCGGGTCTTGATGACCCAGATATCTTGGAAGGGAGGACTGAGCGATTTGTCGACACGCCATATGGAAAGGTAGGTTTACCACAGCTGTGCTTAAAAAGACGCGTTTATTAAACTAATACACTGTATTGTATGAATTCATTACTGTATATGGAAACTGTTCTGTCAGCTGATGTATTTGGATGGATGGTTTGCCTCATGCTTCTTGTATCCTCTCCCAACAGCCTTCAGATGCGCTGATAGTGGGGAAGATAAACAATGTTGAATGTGTGCTTCTTGCAAGGTGAGCTTTTACAACGCACTGACTACACACACATAATTACTTAACACATGCAAGATAAAAACACAGCATATCTGAGGCAATTGCAGGGTGTAGTTGTGTACAGCTATCCCTAGTCTCATTTGTTCCTTAACTAATGCCACACCACCTCCATTTCGACCATTAGAGGGCGCACATGGTTTACTTTTGTGTGGGTGTGTGTGTCTTTTAATTTATTTTGTTCTATTTTATTATGTACAGTTTTATTGTTGATTTTTATATGATTTATTTTAATGTATTTGTTATGATTCATTCTTTAATTCATTCATTGTTGTTACTTAGGCACGGGAGACAGCACACCATCATGCCGTCTAATGTCAACTACCAGGCGAACATCTGGGCCCTGAGGGAGGAGGGCTGCACTCACCTGCTGGTCACCACGGCCTGTGGTTCCCTCCGGGAGGAAATACAGCCAGGGGACATAGTCATCATTGACCAATTCATTGACAGGTAAGCCCACAAAACACTAGCAGTCTTAATGCAGTGTGTTTGAAGAGTGACGTTGGATTATCCTTAATGTACAATATTTCATCCGTTCCTTGTTTGTATATTTGTTGTTTGTTGTGTCGTGTAGGGGCTTCTTTAAGCTAGAAGTTGGCTAGTATTTCTATAATATATTTGTTGACGTCACTAAACTCACCAGATAGGGATAGGTGGGGAGATCGATCCATCTCTCCCACCTTGTGTAGTGACAGCAGACCTGAAAATAGAGTTGGTGGAAAAAGGGCTGAGAGTGATGGATGATAAACAGTTTAAAAGTATGCAAGACAATGGAAAGTAAGATGGAAAATGTGAATTCACGAAATTGACACAGTAATGAACTAATTATTATGTATTTGGATACATCGAATCTATAAATGTATACATGTGCTTCAACTACATGTGTGGTATATAAACAGGATTATAATATTGCTCATAGGTATTTAAACAGGATTATAATATTGTTCATAGGTATATAAACAGGATTATAATATTGTTCATAGGTATATAAACAGGATTATAATATTGTTCATAGGTATATATTGTTCAACTGTCGCTACAGTCAATGTTAACATTGTCCCTAATTGGCGCGGTGTTGCATTTGGTTGAATAAATATTCAATCCTCCCTGCAGATACACTCACAGTATTCAGTATTTTTTCAACTGCTGTTTTCTAGTTAGTTGTCCGTTATTCTACGATGAATAGGGCAATTGTGTTATTTTAAATTCAGCACAGAGACCTAAACGTCACTGCTGCCTGCTGTCCAGTTGAAACTATCCACAACAAATGTATTGCACTGTTGTCCCTTTTATAATGTGAGACCGGACAGATGCTGATCCGAAAGAATTGTTAACACCTTCCCACGCGTCTCACTGACAGGATTTTAGTTACTTTGTGTGGGAATAAAAAGTCACATATTTTAGTTATTAGCTGTTTTGTGACATGCCATGAGTGTTATCTAGTATCAGTCCGGTTGGGTGTTTAGTAGTAGATGCATAACCGGAATTTTCTCAGTGAGGTAGGCTTAAAAATACAACATGTAAACTATATCTGGTTGGGTTATGGGTTAGGGTTCCCCTAAAGCTTTTCAACTATTTTCCTGGGGGCATTTCCCTTATGTGTCTTTAGCCAATGGCAAGTCAGATGTGCTGTTGAAAGAAAAGGCTACAGATATTTTGTTCACTATCAAGGCCATTTCCTGTCTTCTTTTCTTCTCACACTGCATATCAATTACCTTGTGACTTGTGAGAAAAATAGCATATTGAGAAAAACAACATATTCGTTTTTTGCCCAGCTAGCTAGCTGTTGGTGACTTGTAGCAGGATACCTATTCTTTTTATTGGTTACACCCTTTTAAGTAAATTTTTACTAACCCTCACTAAAAGTTGTAATTATCAGCGTTGGCACATAAAACCAACGACTTTTGTTTCTTATTTAATCATTTATTTAAAGAAATGCAAACGCCTCAAACATGACAAACTCTCTCCCCTGCCGACAGCCATCTCTGTACAGCACTATCTGTGTTAATGTTGTTAAGTTTATGTCACATTTTGTAGCACCGGCCCGATCGGGACAATGAGTTGAAAGATTACCGGCCCGATGTGACTTTTTGCTGACCCTTATCAGTAAAATGTGTACTTTTGTTAAGATTCGCACATACGAGTAAGACATCCAAATCTAAACACAGCTGTTTCACACCGAGCCCTTACCTTTTCATACTTGGCTGTGTCGATCTGTTTGAAGTTAATCCCCTGTAACAATCGGAGCGTTGTGGTCTTTCATTGCCCTTTCTCTTTGTAATTGTGGCTCGTTCTCATTTCATTGTTGTATCCTGGTGCTTATTTGCTCAATTTCTTTGAAATTGAAAGACAACATGGATCTTTATTGTCAATAATGATCTTTATTGTCATACAATGAAATTTTGCATGGGTTCTCCCGATATAGTTGAAGTAAGATAGATAAACAAAAGCAATATCAAAAAACAACAGTAATAGCAGCATAATGTTTAAAAAGTGTAAGTAGTAGTAGTAAGTAGACAAATAACAATAGGTCACATGAGCCAAAAACCTGCAACTCAAACGACTATTCTTAGTATCATGCTCATTTTCAGTGTTTCATGATTTATGACTAAATCTAATTTTAGTATTTAATAATGTAATAGAAAATGTATAACCAAAAATAGACTATATAATGTGTAATTATGTGGTTTTTGTTTACCTCAAGTGGGACTTCTTGTCCCTTCTGCGATTTCTAAGTCGAATGCCTTTTACCCGTGCTGTTTGGGTTTATTATTCCTCCATTGCTAAATTTACAATTGGGTTACTACAAATTAAGTTATATTAAGAAACCTCCCTCTTTAAATACTCTTATTTGGTTACGTGTTCCTCTCTATTGTCATGCCTCTACATTATTCTCATTAGTGAATTAGCTTCCCACATTCACACGTGGATTCCTACTTAATCGCAGCACAAGGACAGCGGTTATTCGGCATAGGTGACTCAATGCATTTTTTTGAAGTCTAGCCACAGAGTTGGAAGAATTGAGTGGGTGTGCATGTATGAGAGAGCCCATACAGATTGGTATAACCTAGATAGCAACCTGTCTGACAACTAGTCATCTATGCATATTCCAGAGATACAACCGGCATGAACCGAACGCTACCATGTGTGCACATTTTCTACTGAATAAGCGAATGCTGTACAATGGGTTCCGTCTGCAGCTGAAAGAGGACATATTCATGAGCAATGAATTGGCGTAATAAGGCTGGCCGTATCAGGATTGCGTTAAAGTGTGAAAAGCTTTTCAATAACGTTTGTCAATGTGTTTTATTGTAGTTTGATGTCAATGCCATGGAGTACATTTTCCCTCTGGCTAGTTGATGTGGCTGGAGCTAATTTGATATTCAAAGCGAAGTACAAGAAAGAAGGAAGCTGTGGGGGGAGTATGTTTCGACTTGTTTCTTAGCATGTGACGTTTCTATGTTTCTATGTCTATGTCCTGACCTCTGTCTAGCCTTTGGTCGCTGTGACTAAACATTAAACCACGTAGATACCGTGGACTTTAATAAGAAGAGACTCCTTTGGGATCCAACATAGGAAGCTCAGGAAGCTTTTTGCATTCATAGCGTTTGTTTTAGTAGGTCCAAGTGAAATCGCTTCCCCTGGAAAAGTAGGAATTAAATGGCCCTCAAGAAGTGTGAGGTTAGGGATTAGAATACTTGTACTGGATGACGGATGATGTCCACCATGAAGGAAGTTATTGTGTGTTCCGTGTTAATAGGATTATATGCACTGTGTTATTTGTTTGTTTAATATGTAATACGTTTCATATTTGCTACCCCTTCAACAGTGTCCCCTCCTTTAAAGGGAATACTGTGAAACAAAACGATCGCTTTGTTTCACAGTTAATATTATTTAGTCATCAAGTAGGTTCTGATTACCAAATTGTTCAACTAAATAGTTGAAGTGTCTCTACCTGGTCTTCATTTTTTTTTATTAAGCTGATTACATTGTGGATTAAGCATTTATTGGACTCCATAACAAGCACACTGACAAAACGGCTCATGGCTCACATAGTGCTGGAGTTTAATCCATGAAAAAGAAGCATCTAAATTTAGCTCTATGACTCTATAGCTTTAAGAAAGCAGAAATGTTAATTCTTCCAGTACAGTGGGAGTTTGTTATTGTGAGGCGGTCTGTTGTCTGAGCGCTGCACTGTGAAGAGTTACAGGGACTGTTGGCACCAAACTGAAAATGTTGGTGCCGTCATCATTCAATTGGATCGGTTCAAAAGTCAAATTTTTAACGGGTTCATGTCTTAAAAAATTATATTGATATATAATAATATTTTTGGATATTATATTGATACTTTTTTTCACCCCAACAACTAATTGTTGAGGAGTGCACCATATTGATTTAGTTAATGGAAATACACTTCCTCGAATATAGTGTTTAGTTTAGTTGAACTTGGACTGCACTTTGTTACTCAATTTTGATTCTGTACCCTGATTGTTGTTAGCCTCGCTCGTGTAAGCCACTTTGGATAGAAGTGCCTATGTAAAAACTAAACGCTTCCTAAACGCTCTCGCAACAACTGCCTCCACTAGGACTACAAAGAGAGCCCAGACCTTCTATGACGGCCAGCCCAACCACCATCCTGGCGTGTGCCACATCCCCATGGCAGAGCCCTTCTGCAACAGGACCAGAGAGGCCAGTGAGCAGCACCCTGACCCTTATATTTAGAGCACACCCCCACACGTGACATCAACATTTAAAAATGATCATTGCGAGTGAGTGTTTTCAAATCAGCAAACTCCTTTTCTAGTCGGATCGGGTATAACAAATAATCTATATCTAAATGGCATTATGTAATATACAAACAAACATTAAAATATTATAAAATAAAAAATATTCTGATATGAAACGTGTGCGACCGAGCCCATGTGCGACCGAGCCCATGTGCTGGAATTCTTCTGTTACCCCCATTGTCCTTCACAATTTCTATATAAGCTACTTTTGTTCTAGAATCTAGAACATGGTGACTGCAGTATTTTGTTGAGCTCACTCTACTACAGCAAGGTGCCAACACCACCAGTAGCAAGCAACACAACAATGACCCACGGACAGTAGCCAGCTTGGACCGCCACTGGAGAAGAAGCTACTGTCTGCCCAATCTAACAACCACAACATTTACATTTGGCTGCCAGTTTTAACATTATGTTTAATGGATTTAAACATCAACGCTGTCCTCGGATCAGAGAAAACTCAAATCTTAAATGTTTACAAGGTTTCTGTATTCATTCATTTCAACTTTCACATATTGGATCGTATACTAACCTCTAAACAAACGTTCATATTTTTGTCACCAAGATGAATATGTTTAGCTGTCCTTTTATATCAGGGTGAGCAGCCTTGTAGTATTGACAAAAAATATGTAAACATATTTGGTCTTCTATAATTAATATAACTAATATAACCTTTATTTTCTGCACAGTATTAATATGAATAACTTAATTCACAGCACCTTTTTCTATCAAGGAACACACAGTGCTTCACAATATCAGTTTCCACAGGGTACTGCTGTGGTCCACACACTGCCATTGAAATGTTTCAGAAACTGCACCCTAAGGGGATTAACATGGTAGTTATTAGCTGTTTGGTACCAACTTTCTTACGACTAAGGAGATTAATTATGCATTCATTCATTCATTCATTCATTCATTCATTCATTGGCAATGGCTTCCTTGGGACCCGTGGAGCAACACAACCCGCCCCCCTTTCCTTAGGCCACGCCCTACTTGTGACATCATGATGACCCTGGTGTCTCCTTGCTGGGTGCAGGTGCTGGTGGAGGTGGCGAGGAGCCTGGGAATCAAGTGCCACGCCCGGGGCACCATGCTGACCATCGAGGGCCCCCGCTTCTCCTCACGGGCCGAAAGCCTCATGTTCCGCCAGTGGGGCGCCGACGTCATCAACATGACCACCGTACCCGAGGTGGTGCTGGCCAAAGAGGCGGGGCTGTGCTACGCCAGCATTGCCTTGGCGACCGACTACGACTGCTGGAAGGAGCACGCGGAAGCGGTGAGTGACGTCTGACTACTTAGACGGCCGCTCTCTCTAACCCTAATCTGTGATCCAGCAGTCTTACTATGTTATAGCAGAACTGGGCCGGTTTAATGTTTAGTCACAGCGACCAAAGGCTAGACAGAGGTGAGGACATGGCCACTGGCATAGAAACGTCACATGCTAAGAAACAAGTCCAAACATTCTCCCCCCACAGCTTCCTTTGTTGTAAATATTTCGCTTTGAATATCAAATTAGCTCTAGCCACATCAACTGCCCATGTTCCCATTTGCATTACAAACGGTGCCCCGAGCTAGCACGAGTTGAGAGACGGTTTATGAATTCAGTATATCTTGAAGAAAAGAGTACCTTTATTGTAAAGAGACGGAAATTTTATACATTGGCAGAACACCTGTTTTGCTGTGCAATGTAAGTCAATGGGGGAGAGAAAAAACACTATTTTGGATTATCAAGTTTGAATCTATTTGGAGTTACATGATGGCAAGGTAACTACACAACCCAAACCCAAATCACAGTGTTGATTTGAAACCTTTACAGACACTTTTATTGCAGTTTACCAGTGCTGTTAATAGCCAATCACGTGCTTACAGATCATCAACAAATATGAAGCGAAAGAAAGGGAAACCCAGATTTGAGCTCGTCTACCATCAGACTTTAGATATTAATCTAAATCCTGATTTGTGAGACTACTCTAATCCCATGAGCCAATCCGGCCAGAAAGACCACATTATTCATACTTGTGATTGTAGCCTGAATGGCACGAGGAAATGCATTGCATAGCCTGATTACATAAAAATTCCATGTTTTACTATATATATATATATATATACATATATATACTCTCACCGGCCACTTTATTAGGTAAACCTTGCTAGTACCGGGTTGGACCCCCTTTTGCCTTCAGAACTGCCTTAATTCTTCGTGGCATAGATCCAACAAGGTGCTGGAAACATTCCTCAGAGATTGTGGTCCATATTGACATGAGAGCATCGCGCAGTTGCTGCAGATTTGTCGGCTGCGCATCCATGATGGGAATCTCCCCTTCCACCGCATCACAAAGGTCACAAAAAAAAAAATCCCCCCACACCATTACACCACCACCACCAGCCTGAACCGTTGATACAAGGCAGGATGGATCCGTGCTTTCACAACCAAATTCTAACCCTACCATCTGAATGTTGCAGCAGAAATCGAGGCTCATCGGACCAGGCAACGTTTTTCCAATCTTCTATTGTCCAATTTTGGTGGGCCCGTGCCAATTGTAGCCTCAGTTTCCTGTTCTTAGCTGACAGGCGTGGCACTCGGGTGTGGTCTTCTGCTGCTGTAGCCCATCTGGTTTGACGCATTGTGCGTTCAGAGATGCTGTTCTGCATACCTCGGTCGTAACGAGTGGTTATTTGAATTACTGTTGCTTTTCTATCAGCTCGAACCAGTCTGGCCATTATCATCTGAGCTCCGCCATCAACAAGGCATTTCCGCCCAGAGAACTGCCGCTCACTGGATATTTTCTCTTTTGTAAACCCTAGAGGTGGTTGTGCGTTAAAATCCCAGTAGATCAGCAGTTTCTGAAATACTCAAACCGGCCCGTCTGGCACCAACAACCATGCCACGTTCAAAGTCACTTAAATCACTTCCCCATTCAGATTCTTGGTTTGAACTTCAGCAGATCGTCTCGACCATGTCTACATGCCTAAATGCATTGAGTTGCTGCCACGTGATTGGCTGATTAGATATTTGCGTTAACGAGCAGTTGAACAGGTGTACCTAATAAAGTGGCCGGGGAGTATATTAAGCCTAGCCTAATTTGTCTGTAATTTGTAAAATTAAAT